>JAESUZ010005400.1:0-48223 GCA_017311185.1 Proteles cristata cristata
TTAACCGACTAAGCCACCCAGGCGCCCCGAAGTATTTCATGTTTTATGTACTTATGTCTACCCATCCTTTCTTTGCTCCAACGCCTTTTACTGAATAATCTATTCTTCCTCAAGTATGGGAAAATCTACCTTTATCATTCACCCAGTTATTTTATGACTGGTCAAGAATAAAAGAGTACCTAGCAGATCCCCACGTGGAACATAAGAAACATGATGGTGATTTGTTTCCTTCCTCGCCCAACTTTCTCCCTCTCGGGAGAACTATAACCTGTACCCCTGGCACATGATTTTCCCTGTAGAACACGAGCCTGATAAATACCAAGAAAAAGCTGGAGGCCGACATAGCGCAGTGCCAGGCTGAGGTGGAGAACTCGATGCAGGAGTCCAGAAACGCGGAGGAGAAGGCCAAGAAGGCCATCACTGATGTGAGCAGAGGGCAACACGGTGGTGGTCAAACTTGAACCCTGGTGTGCCCGCCCAGCTCTCTCAGCTGGTTTTGTTTCACTGCTCACAGGCGGCCATGATGGCCGAGGAGCTGAAGAAGGAGCAGGACACCAGCGCCCACCTGGAGCGGATGAAGAAGAACCTGGAGCAGACGGTGAAGGACCTTCAGCACCGTCTGGACGAGGCCGAGCAGCTGGCCCTGAAGGGCGGGAAGAAGCAGATCCAGAAGCTGGAGGCCAGGGTAGGGTGGCTTGAGAGGCTCCCCGAGCGCCCCCCTCGGGCAGAGCCTCAGTCCAGAAACTCCGTGCCTCCTACATCCCAACGCACACCCCCACCCACGGTACATGGCTTGTGGCTCAGTGGCTGCGGGGCAATGACACCTATAAATGCCCGCATCCTGTTTTTATAGGAATTCGGACCCAGGGAAATAAGGGGAAATATACATTCTTAAAATCGCGTATTTGGTGAAGTCCCGTTTCAGGCCAGCCTCCACCTTGGTGAGCAGTGGCCCATCCTACCTAAGTCTATGGTCCTCTTCACCTTCAGCTCCCGTACCCCGTCCGCATCTCCCGGTCCCGTGCAGTCAGCAACACAGTGCTCCGTCCCAGACTGGCCCCTCCCCCGGGGCCGATGCCCCCAGGAAAATTCACCGCCCTGCCCCAGGCAATCCCTCTCTGTCTGTATCTGGGACCTTCTTTGTATTTGTTTTCCTTTCTTTGCTAATTTCTCCCTTGGTTTCCTGTACCCATTGCTTCTCCCTTTAGATGGGTTTTTTTTTTCCATTTGTTTTGAAAATGGGCTGCATTATCAGTTGGTGTTCTGGAAAAGCGCTCCTTGGGGGGTAGTTTGAAGAAGGTCCCTGTTGTCCCAGAGGGAGGAAATGGAAACGGGGGAGAAGAAGGGGGTGAGAGGCCAAGGGAAGGAGACGACCTCTCCCAGCCGGGAAGGGCCTCACGTGCGTCAGTCTCCATGCCAGTCTCCCAAGGGCGTGGTCACCAGCACGAACACACTGTAAAAGGGGTCTTTTGACTAAAAGGAAGGATGTGGACACGTGAGTAACAAAAGCCAACACCAGGGGGCGCCTGGTGGCTCAGTCAGTTGAATGTTGGACTCCTGATTTCTGCTCAGGTTATGATCTCACGGTTCGCGAGTTCAATCCCAGCATCAGGCCCTGCGCTAAGCGCTTTCCCCCAAAAGTCTTTAAGTGCTTCTATTTTCATCACTCCCAGCCACACTCTGTCAAATGAGTTTAGGTCCTTCTCACGGACCCCTCCACTGAGGGAGCAATGAGATCCCATGCTACCCTCCGTGATTCTTTGATTCCTGGGCTGGCAGGGGGCCCTCGGCCAGGCTCCCCCTCACATGTGAGGCACCTCGACTGGCCTTCAATCCCAGCCAGCAGTTTTCTTTAGTTCTGTAAACCGCAGAGGCCACAAGAGCGTTGCCAAGAACACCAGTGTTCTGTAGAACATACTGGGAACAGCTTCCCAGGGACCCGCTCCGAACGGTGCCCAGAGTTAACCTGTGCCGCTGGCGGATTTCGAGGTTGGTCCGCTGAGTCCACGGGCCCCGAGCTGCCTGCGTCTGTGGCCGCTGGGATTCCCCGTGGCCGGCTACCACCCTCACTTCTCGGCTCTCTCTGGACTGTGGGGCCAGTCAGGGCCACAGTTAGTGACCTGTCTTCTCGGTGACTGTCCTGTCCCCTCAAGACTTCAGCAAAGGCAGGGGAGCCTGGGGGGCTCAGTCAGTTAGGCATCTGACTTCAGCTCAGGTCAGAATCTCGAGGGTCGTGAGTTCGAGCCCCACGTCCAACTCTGTGCTGACAGCTCAGAGCCTGGAGCTGCTTCAGATTCTGCGTCTCCCTCTCTCTCTGCCCCTCCCCTGCTTGCGCTCTGTCTCTCTCTGTCTCAAAAATAAATAAACATTTTTATAAAAATAAATAAAATGTGGTTCCTAAGCGCGGGGAGGAGACATTTTTTACAAACTATAATCAGAGGATCCCAAGTTAGCCGGAAAATGCTCCCCACTCACGAGTCCGCGGGAGAAACCGGGGGCTCTGACCCGGACGCTGTTCTCTCCCCCACCCCCCCATCCAGGTGCGGGAGTTGGAAAGTGAGTTGGACGCTGAGCAGAAGAGGGGGGCCGAAGCTCTGAAGGGGGCTCACAAATACGAGCGCAAAGTCAAGGAAATGACGTACCAGGTAAGGGTCTCCAAAGCCTCCCCGAGCGTAGCCCCCGCCCCCCCCGGAGCGGGGCGGGTCCTGGGGACCTGGCACGGCGCTCTGTTCGCAGGCCGAGGAGGACCACAAGACCATCCTGAGGCTCCAGGACCTCGTGGACAAGCTTCAGGCCAAAGTGAAGGCTTACAAGAGGCAGGCCGAGGAGGCCGTGAGTCGCAGGGGGGCACCCCAGCCCTGGGCGCCAGGGCGCCCTGCTGTGTGGTCCACGGAGCCAGAGACCTGGGTGTTCATTGGCAGGCTCCCAACCCCTCCTGCCCTGGTTTGAGTCAAGCAAGCCTGTCCCCCAACCCCCAGCTGTAGCTCCCGGTGCCTCCGGCCTCACTCAGGATGCCAGCCCCTCACTCTATCCCCCGCCCCTCACCCCATCCCCCCCGACCCTCACTCTATCCCCCCCACCCCTCACTCTGACCCCCCCACCTCAGTCTATCCCCCTGCCCCTCACTCTATCCCCCAGCCCCACCCTATCAGCCTCACATCGCCTTGACGCCTGAGCCGGCTCAGTGCACCCCACCTCACCTTAGCCCCCCATCCCAGTTCACGGCACCCCTGCCCCATCCCTGGTCCCCACAGCCTCATCCTTCCTGCCCTCCCCAGCTGCCACCCTCCCACCTGTGCTCTCCAACCCGCACTGGACAGACACACCTAAGGGATGTTCCTAGCAGGAAGCTGGGGGGAGACAGCAAGGAGTTGGGGGTACTTTTTCTTTTACAGAACAGAAATAGTTTGGGAAACTCCAGGTTAAACGAGTTGAACTGGTTGCTTTCAAGGATTTCTCAGATTCTGTAGGGACATTAAATGCACTCTTCAAAGCGGACGGAACATTCTAGAATGTAGCATTGCCCATCTTTAGTGGAACCCAGAACTTTTTTTTTTTTTAATGTTTATTCTTGAGAGAAAGAGAGAGACAGAGCATGGGCTGGGGAGGAGCAGAGAAGGGGGTGGGGACACAGAATAGGAAGTAGGCTGCAGGCTCTGTGCTGACAGCTCAGAGCCCGACACGGGGCTCGAACCCACGACCCGCAAGATCCTGACCTGAGCCGAAGTCAGCCACTTAACCGACTGAGGCACCCAACAGCCCCAGAACCTTCTTATATGCAGAGCAGCCCACCAGACTGGCGTTCTGAGGAACAAACTTGGGGAGACCCTGCTGTTGATATATGGGCATATATGGTTTCTCTCTGTGTCCTTCTTTCCTCTCTGTGCCCAAGGGGCTGGCACGCGAGGAAGCAGATCCGAACTGATTGAACGGGGGAGGGGGTTGTCCCCGTCGGATTAGCACGCTCACAGCAGCAGCGCCCAGGGGGCCACCTCCTTCAAGGACCCTCGGATCACCCTCGATAGACGCGCACAGCGGCCCGGCCCCAGGCAGACAAGGGCTGGAGGAGGCCGGGGCATGGGGGCGTTGGGCTGCTGACCTCTGACCTCCCGGGTGCCCCGGGAGGACCCAGGACTGGGGTCCCCACCAAAGAGCGCCAGTGCGGGAATCACGAGGGCAGGGATCCTCAGGCCGCTGGGGCCGGGAGGAGCCCGGAGCCCCAGCCCCCCGTCTTCCCGCAGGAGGAGCAGGCCACCACGCACATGTCCAAGTGCCGGAGGGTCCAGCACGAGCTGGAGGAGGCGGAGGAGCGGGCGGACATCGCCGAGTCCCAGGTCAACAAGCTGCGGGCCAAGAGCCGCGATGTGGGGGGCCAGGTGAGAGCCCGCTTCCTCGCGGGGTGGGGGGGCCTGAGAGCGGGACCCAGGGAGCACCAGGGAGGGCGTGGAGGGCTCAGCGGGAGGGTCTCCCCGCCGCTGGCCCTGAACGCATGGATGCCACCCTCCTCCAGGCGCCCGGTGGCTCCAGGCCTGAGGCTGGGGGCGGGCGGGCGGCCAGGAGGCCACACACCTTGTCAGCCCCATTCCTCCTTGTTGCAAGAGGCGCTGCCTAGGAAGCCCCTGCTTTTCTGGGGGGCTCGTCACCTCCAGGGGCTCCTGGCTTTGCTTTTACGACAGGCAAGGGGGGAATCTTATTTCTCATGCCTTTCCGGCTGCTCCGCGTGAAGGCAACAGTCCACCTTGCCTTGGGTTTGACCCATTTCCTGATTGTTTTTCTCCCACAGAAGATGGAAGAATGAGGCCTTCCGGATGCCGGTTGCCATGGGACACCTCGGGAGATGGGGGGGAGGGGGGATGTGGTAAGCAATAAAATCTCCCGCCTCCTCGTCTCTCGGGTCTGTGTGTTCATTCTCATCCGTTCTGCTTGCTCGCATGGTTGGAGAGTCGGCCGAGCATATAGAGAAGTAAGGGATGCGAGGGGCGCCTGGGCGGCTCAGTCCGTCAGGCGTCTGGCTCTGGATCTCTGCTCAGGTCACGATCTCACAGTTCATGAGTTCGAGCCCCACGTCGGGCTCTGTGCTGACAGCTCGGAGCCTGGAGCCTGCTTTGGATTCTGTGTCTCCCTCTCTCTCTGCCCCTTCTGTTTATGCTTTCTCTCTCTCAAAATTAAACATTTTATTTTAAAAAAAGATCTCTTCAGGGGCGCCTGGGTAGCTCAGTCTTTTGAACATCTGACTCTTGATTTGGGTTTAAGTCATGATCCCAGGGTTGTGGGATCGAGCCCCACATTGGGATCCACAAAAAGCATGGAGCCTGCTTAAGACTCTCTCTCTATCTCTCTCTCTCTCTGGGACTTGGAGCGCCTGGGTGGCTCAGTCAGTTAAGCGTCAGACTTCAGCTCAGGTCATGATCTCACGGTTCGTGGGTTCGAGCCCTGCATCAGGCTCTGTGCTGACAGCTGGGAGCCTGGAGCCTGCTTTGGAGTCTGTGTCTCCCTCTCTCTCTGCCCCTCCCCTGTGCGCTCGCTCGCTCTCGCTCTCTCTTTTTCTCTCTCTCTCTCAAAAATAAACATTAAAAAATTTTTTTTAAAAGATTCTCATTCTCCTGCCCCTCCCCCACTGGTGGGCATCCACTCTCTTCAATCTCCTCAATTTTGCAGACAAGGAAACTGAAGTCATTCTCAGGGTCCCCAGATACCAGCCCCAGTCCAACCCTCCCAGTAAGAGTAACGATAGCATTTCAAATACACAGCAATTTCACGTGTCTCCAGTGTTCACACGCGCATTGTTTCCCCTTTCCATTCCAGCCACGAAACAAGCCCGCCAGGAGATGAGGCCGGTATCGATGCCCTCGTGTTCTAGAGGCGTTGGGGACAGGCTATGGCTTGTCCCGTGCTTAGAAGACAAGATGGCAGCCGCTCAGACTCACCGTACAGCACACAGTCTGACAATGGCGGGCTCTGCCTCCGTGCAGGCACGTGCCGTGCCGGTCAGAGCCACCCCAGGGTGCCAACCTGCGCAGATCCCAGACCTGCCCCCCTATCCCTGCTAACTAGCGTGGTGATTTGGGACAAGCCACTTCATGACTTTAAGCCTCAGCTACCTTGCGTGTAAAATGGGGGTGGAACAATGTACTTTATAGGGTGATTTTGGCAAGCAAATAAGATAATGAAGAAGCACCCTTGATCCCGAGCCTGGCACATAGCTATAGTTAGCACGCTAGGAACCTGTCACACGGTGGGGAGGGGCAAGCCTCAGGACATGGGTGCAGAGTAAGACTTGGGTCCAGATGGACAATAGTCTGGGGTCTGGCTGTGTCTCCCCTAGTTTGGGGACTTAATACACCATGCAGATGTTGGAGGGGGAGAGGTCATCAAAAAAAATTCCTATCGAATTCCATTCCCTCTGACATCCCAGTAAAAACAGATCAGAATCCCATCTGCTCCAACATTCCCCGGTTCACTTGGGGCTGCCTAGGATGAAGTCCCCCACACACATGTCTACACTTACCCGGCTCCCCACATCCTGGCTCTGGGCCCCCAGATCTCTGAGTTAGAAAGAACATCCCTCTATCCTTCCCAGTGAATTCCAGTGTCTAACCCTGCACCAGAATCCTGGTCCGTGAATGAAGGGATGAATGAATGAATGAGAATCTTCCATACCCAGACACCAGGTATGTCCTGATGAGAATAAAATATTTTTTTTCTAAAGAAAATTCTTTTCTAAGCATTGGAAGAAGAAAAAGGAGGCTCCTGTGCTGAGGTGTATTTCCCTGCATCAGGCTCTTTGGTTGGGACCCTCTGACCCCTCTAATTCTCCGGAAAAGCCAAGAGGGTGGCAGAGAGTTCCTTGCCTTGGGTCTCCCGGCCGGTGAGGTAGAGAGCGTATAGGACCAAAGTGCGCATTCGTGTCTTGGTGTGTCCTCCTTTCCAGAAGTCCTTCAACAGGTCGGCTAATGTCCCTGAGCCTCAACGTAGGGCTGGAAGTGTTGGAAAATTCCTATGTGATATTGTGCAAGAAGTTTCCTCACCTGTACAGTACTGCCTGGAGGTAAGGAGACTTTGCTGCTGTCTTCTTCGCTGACAATAGTGGCAATGATAATGACATTGTTGCCATTATCATTCATTACTATTGTTCAGTCGTGAAGCCCAGTCACCAAACCCTAGGGGAGAACAGAACCTACCCCTTGCCTACAGGGCTTTGCTGCTACCTCCTGGCTGTAGGACACACTTTTCATCCTGCGAATGACCTTGACACTCCACTCCTAGACATTAGACATTCAGAGAGTCGGAGGTATCCTTTGGAACCAGGATCATCTATCTGGTCTGGGCCCCTCGGTTTGGCTGATGAGGAAATTCAGATTAGTGACAGGGTCTTCTAATCCCTGAGGATGACAGTACTGGTTAGAACCAGACACCCAGGTCCCCCGTCTCCCCCGGGGAAGGGCCCCCCCCCCCTGAGTGTCCATAGAAGAGTTCAAGGTGGTGGGCTAGGACGTCCCTGGCAACGGAGGCTGAGACCACCGTCAGGGGTCTGCCCCCCAGACCCTTTCTCCTCATCCCAGGAAGCTTCGCCAGGTTGGATGAGCAGGGCTGGCTCCAGGGTACAGGGCCATAGACCTTCAGAAACAGCCCTCTGCCCCTAGCATCGGAAGTGACCAGATCCTGAATGCCTTCGGGATAAAAGTGGCCCAGGGTGGTTCCAAAAGTCATGTTCCTTGGCCCTTTTCCTAACCCCAAGACAGAGGGTCAGGGTGTCCACGACTCGGCGACATACCCCAGGTCAAGACCTGTGCCATCGGACCTTCAGACCTCTCCACCTTCCTGCGGTCTCCTGAAGAGGTCGAGAACGACCAGCTTCCTTACCCTTCGGCTTGTGAGTGGGTCCAGCCAACGCGGGGTTGAAGCCAAAAAGCAGAAAGAAGGAGGAGTGTGAAGTCCAGAGTGTTTGATCCCTGGGTCCCTCCCTGCAGACTTGCACGGGAAGGTCCCCTTTCCTAGCAGAAGTGCTACTCTTCCCCAGCCCCCTCTGTCCCTGTCTCTGTAACTGGTCCTCAAGCCCCCAACACCTGCACATGAACGCCTCCCAGGTCCCAGGGCCATGGAGCCCCAGGTATCAGGCCCAGAGCCCGGCCTGTTTCCGGGTACCTAATACACCTTTGCGAAGCGCATCTCCCCAAAACCTCTCATCACGCTAATGTGGGCGTGCCGTCTACTTCCTGCTGGACCGCTGCCCAAGCCAAGACCCCCGCCCTGCACACCTATTTCATGGCTCCCCAGCCCTCCTGTGGAGCAGGAAAGAGCTGCCCACCAGGAAGAGGCAGAAAAAAACCAAAGCATTTATTTGATTCTTAGGGATTGAAATCCGGGAGGCACAGCAGCTTAGCAGAATCAACAGGCTCATAGAGGCAAAAACCTCAAGGTCACAGGAGTTGTTTTCACAGAATGATGATCGGCATTGACACAGTTAAACTATTTACTGCCGGACTGGCTAGTCAGCTGGCAGATGCAACATTGTGTCTCTATCGGTGCAAAGCAGAAGGCTGCGTTCCAGGAGGTGGTGGTGCAATTCACAAAAGTCCAAGGTGTTCCAAAAATCGCAACAGGAGGTGTTGCATGGGCCCCCTTCCTCAGTGTCCTCCCTGCCCTATCCAGAATGACTCTGGGAGGGGGGGGGTCTGACGGGGTGGGGGGGACTTCCTGCACTTGGGAAGCTCCTTTTTCAGAGTGTTACTGGGCTGCCCCGGCTGACATCTCTGGATCATAAATTCCATCCAGATAGTTAATCACACATTTCACTTCCACTGCATACTTCATCCTGGCACAGACCTCCACCAAAATCAAGCTTTCGGGATTGCTTCCAGGGCCCCCTCACCACCTTTTTATAAAAATTTAAACCAGAACATAGGGCACCTGGGTGTCTGTCGGTTGAGCATCTGACTTCCGCTCAGGTTATGATCGCTCCGTTGAGGAGTGTGATCCCCGCATCTGTGCTGATGGCTTAGATCTCGGACCCTGCTTCAGAGTCTGTGTCTCCCTCTCTTTCTCTGACCCTCCCCCGCTCCCCTTGTTTCTCTCTCTCTCAGAAATAAACATTAAAAAATTTAAAAACTTTAAAAATTAAATAATAGAAGCTTGAAGGGGGATAAAGTACATGAAAAGCAAAGGTAACCTAAAAATCAGAACATAACTAATTATTTACTACATTTTGTAACTGCTTATGATCTTTTTAAATATGTATTATTGATTTTTATTTGGGGAGAGAGAGTAGAAGCAGGAGAGGGGCGGGGGGGGGGAGAAGGAGAGATTCTCAAGCAGCCTCCACACGGTCAGCGCAGAGCCTGACACGGGGCTTGAAGTCACAAACGGCGGGAACACGACGTGAGCTGACATCAAGAGTCAGCCGCTTAACGGCCTGAGCCACCCCGGTACCCCTACTATATTGTTATATAATATATAATAACCTTACGGTTATTGACAACCATTAAAACGCTGTGGTGGGAATACTATTTAACGGGGTGCTACTTGCGTTTATTCCTATGCCCACATTGACCGAGGTCAGGTTGACAGCTCGGCATTGGCCACAGTGGAGATATTTACACCACAGAAACGGAACAGAGCTTTTTTTTTTAATTTGTTTGCTTGCTGAACATTGACCAGCACTCAGTGGGGCCAATGAAATCCAGGTAAGAAGCAAATGCAATTCTCAGATTGCAGGTAGCTGCAATGTACATGCAGACATTGGGGTTGGTAGGGCCAGACCCACCTCTCCACCGGCTTCCCACCCACCTAGTGAGACCAAGTCAACCTGCGCAAGGCAGCAAATTGAGGGGACTTCTCGGGGACAAGGATTTACATCCTTCCGAGTGAGGCGTCAAGGAGAGCAAGAAGGAACGCGGACCATGTGCCTCCGTCCTCATTCCACTGCTCTGCTCTGGTCGTAAGAGCTTATTCCCCTCTGACGGGAAGTCGGCTTCAGGTGTCTAGCAAACACGAAGATTTATCGGCTCGCCTAAATGAAAATTCCGGGGGTAGTCAATCTTCAGGCTGCCTGGCCCCACCGATAGGTGGTGGGGGCTAGGTTTTCAGGTGCTTTCTTATTTTTCTCTTTCTTCCCATCTCTCATTTCTGCTTTCCTCTAAATTAACTTGATTCCCAAGAAGGCTGCCCCTTGTGACTGCAGAGCGGCCACACTTACATCCTGTATCTTCGAAGCTTACGCTAGCAGCCGAAAGCAAAGAAATTCTCTTGCTTTGAGAGCCCACCCCTCCCCCCGCCACTGGGCTGGCTCTTGCTGGCTCTGATGGTCCAGAGCCCTGGTCAGGAGGTGGCGGGAGGAGGGTGGGAGCTTCCGTTGGTCAGGTGGGGGTCATGGGGGTCAGGCCCACCGAAACCCCAAGAACCGAGAAAGCCAGGAGGGGTGTGCCTCGGCGCTCCCCCCGGAGGAAGCAGCTCAGGGAAGAACACGCTGGCCGGTGCGTGGCTGTGCGCTCTGCCCGGTCTGCTCCCCACTTTTGGAACTGGGCCGATGGCACCTTCCCCCAGGGGAGAGTCTGCACCTCGGCTGTGAACAAAGCGGGCACAAAGCGGGCCACGTACAAAGGCCAGTTAACATTCCCTTCCCTTTCTCGCTTTGCTCGTCCCTACTCATTTCCTTCCACGCAAGAGTCACGGCTGCTAATCCAAGCCTCTGAGCTAGAGGATGTATCCAGACCTTTCCTTCCTCCCTCACTGTCAAACCTGCTGGAAGGCAGACCCAGCAGACACCTCTCCTCCGTCCACACCCTCCAGGGAAGCGTCTAACTTCTCACCACAGAACAGCCTTCCCTCCCCCGCGCCTGCCAGTGACCTGAATTCCACGCAGGGCATCTCACTGCCTCCAGAGGAGGAAGACGGGGCTCAGAGGCGCTGCCTGGGAGCTTCCTGTCCCATGAGTCAGGAAGGAGAGGTCGGGGTGGGGCCAGACGAAACATCTGGACACAGACCAGGACAGGGCGGCTGGGATCCGAACCCACAGCGGGCGGGCGGGCGGGCGGGCAGGGGGGCCCCCGACCCGCACCCAGCTGGGACTGACAGAGGGTGTGGGACAAGCCAGGAGCTGTTCTCAGCACCAGCAATGTCGTCGTGAAACACGTAACAAGTGTGCGAAGTGCCTTCCTCTTGCCGATGTTCCAAATGTATCTGAAATGTCAGCTGCTCCCCAAGGGGCCCCTCTTCTCACCTGCCTCACGTGCTCTCTCCGGGCCCCCGTGCGCACTGGTTTGTCTTCACCACCGACCTGGGGGCCCGCTCGCTCCTCGCCAGCTCGGGGTGCTCTGGGGTGGTCGAGGTGGTCCGTAGATGTTGCCACCTAACAGCGTTTCTATAAGGAAATCCTTCCAAATAACCAAAAATGCTTAGTAACAGACCCCGCGTTCATTCTGGGAATAAATTATCATAAGAGCTGCTAACATTAACCGGGCTCTTTTTCTGTGCCAGATGCTTTTTTAAAAGAACTTAACATGCCTCGCCTCATTTCTCACAAAACTCCTCTTCTCTGGGCTCTTATTTTATTCTCATTTTACAGCTGTGGCTCTGAGACATCAAGAACTGGCCTAAGGTCACACAGCCAGTCGGTGGTGGGGTTCCAGCTTGCAAACACCATGCTGATCTAGGATTACTTGCAGGGTTATATATATGGTAGAAAGCAAAAACAGAAACAACATATGGCTACGTTGAGATATACGTAGTAATGTATTTGCTAAAGGAAATTAATCAAGGGGCGCCTGAGTGGCTCTGTTGGTTAAGCGTCCGACTTCGACTCAGGTCATGATCTCATGGTTCGTGGGTTCGAGCCCCGTGTCGGGCTCTGTGCTGACAGCTCAGAGCCTGGAGTCTGCTTCAGATTCTATGTCTCCCTCTCTCTCTGACCCTCCCCAGCTCGTGCTCTGCTGTCTCTGTCTCTCTCAAAAATAAATAAAAATTTTAAAAAAGCTCTCTCTCTCTCTGTTTAAAAGAAAAATAAATAAATAAACAAAAGAAGCCTAAGGCGATATATCCATACTGATCCCAGCCTTGTGAAAACACTCGGATGTATCCGACAGGCCCATGATCAGGGTAACGAAAAGGAATTCCTAATTTCTGAGTCTTCGTTTCTCTGTGAAGCTTGTGTACAATTTCTTACAGTTATCTACCTGCGAGTTTAACGTCCCTGGGACGGAGCAAACTCTTTACTAATTTGACGGACGAATCCTTGCTCAGATGATCAGGTGTGAGACTGGCCCTGTTCCCCTCCTTCTCAGCAAACTACAGGATCTTCTGAAACAAAGCCTTGGCAGAGGCTGGCTTTTCCGGAGTGCACTTGGCTCTGGGCAGTCCCGAGAGATTGAGGAGGAGACCACAGGGGCGGTGGGGATGGGGTATCCTCAGGTGGAGTGTCACAAAACTGTCACAATGGCTGCTTCGTCTTAGCCTGGTCAGAGGAAGAAGCCCTTTTCTGCTGTGTGGTTACCCTCCAGCCCTGCTAGTTCCCCAGGACACGCTAAGGGACGGCAGAGAGAAGAAAGTGTTGAATTGAGGTGACTCTGAAGGGGGTAGGTGGGGGTCCTCAGAGCGGAGCGCGGGAGAAGTTCAGGAAGCTCTCGCCACGGCTTGGTCCAGGTCACACAGATGCACACTGCTCTCTCCAGCTCCGGAGCGATTTCCTTCCTCTGGCCTAAAAAGATTCCCAGAAGCATGAGCAATCCAAAAAGTCCCCCCACGCCCCCACCGCGGGACAGGAGCCAGCCTAGGGATCCTGAAGGAAGCAGTGCCAAGTACCAAGAGGAGGGGGAAGAGAGAAGAGACAGTGGGGGGTGAGGGCCAGGGAGTGGATACTGTCTCTGGAAGAGAAATTGGGGGGTGCAGGGTGGGAGAGGTTGCTTCGTGGAGACATGACTGTCTAGAGGATTGTTGAGGAAACTGCCCATATTTAGCCCAGGCCTCCAGGGAGCCTGATCGCTAGCTTCAGACGCTTAGGTAGATGTTCATGAGAATGAAGACTAGACTAGTCTAGAGCCTTGCTATTCTAAGTGTGGTAGCAAAGCATTAGTACCCTCGCCCCCCGGGAGCTTAGAAATGCACCATTTCCCTCCCAGACGTAACGAATCCAAATGTGCCCCTTAACAAGGTCTCCAGGTGGTTTTCAAGCACATTCAGTCTGAGAAGCACACAGATCCGGAGCGATCCTACTCACACAGCAGTCCGGGGACGAGCGCCCAATCTGGGAACTGTTTTTGTGCATAGGTTGCCATGGGAAAAGTTCAGAAATTGAGGGCGTTTGGAAGCTTTTAAAACCATCTGACAGGGGCACCTGAGTGGTGCAGTCGGTTAAGTGTCTGACCTGGGCTCAGGTCATAATCTCATGCTTCATGGGTTCAAGCCCCGCATTGGGCTCTGTGCTGACAGCTCAGAGCCTGGAGCCTGCTTCAGATTCTGTGTCTCCTTCTCTCTCTGCCCCTCCCCTGCCCGTGCTCGGTCTCTCTCTGTCTCAAAAATAAATAAACATTAAAAATTTTTTAAAAACCTGGCCTGGTGAGTTGTACATGGTGTGAGCTGGGGAGTCATCAAGCCCAGTAGATTTCTCACAATCACTAGAAGAGCTTTGTTAAAGAAAAATTTAAAAAAAAAAAAAAAGAAGAAGAGGAGGAGGAGGAAGAGGAAGAAGAAGCAGAAGAAGATGAAGACGAAGACGAAGATGAAGACGAAGACGAAGACGAAGAAGAAGAAGAAGAAGACGAAGAAGAAGAAGAAGAAGAAGAAGAAGATGACGACTGCTGCTGGGTTGCGTAGGGGCTCATGCAGATCTATCCTAGCTACATTCACTCCCCAGAGGTGAAGCTCTCCTTTCACTGGGAGTCAGGCTCTAGACTACAGTACTCAACTATCTTGAGCCTCAGACCCTAGAGTGGGATCCTCCCCAGATCCCCCTTCAGATACCCAGGCATCCATCACGACCACTTTTCCGGGAGGTGATAGCTGGCAGCTCCCTGCTCAGGGCCCCCACTACCACCAGAAATTGACCTTAACCCAAGAAATCCCCCTCACCTAGGATCATGCCCCTTTACCCAGGGCAGTCTACATCCCACGGCCGGGCAGAGAAGGGATGAAGGGTGACCCCCTTGCTCAAAGCAAGATTAACAGCCCAGCTCCAGAGTCCCACCCCATCACCCCACAAACGCAGGATTCGCTGGGACCTCTATGGTGGCTGGATCGCCATATGCAACTTGTCCCATGACCACACCTGCTGCCTTTATACCCCCCACTTGTTCAGGAGAGTGAGAGAGATAGAACTCACAGCTCCTCAACTCACTAGCCATATGGTCCTGGGCACAGCAGCGCTGTCTTCCCATCTGTGAAATGAAAACAATACTAAAGTCTATCTCCTAACTGAAGCCAAGATGGCAGAGAGGACGGCCTTCCAGGATGGAGGTGGCCTAGATCTCTGAATCATGGCACAGCTGCACAGAAGGCCACTGACCTGCGTTGGACGGGCTCCAGATGGCTTCTCCAGAGAAATCCTGCACGACCCCATAACCAGCCATGGCCAGCTCAGTAGCACCATCCAGTAAGTCCTCAATCTTCCTCCTTACCTCGCTTCCCTCTTCTCTTCACTCGCCAACAAAGCATCAGTGCGTTTTTAAAAAAAGGAGGGGGAGGTGATCAAAAGAGATAATTCATGATACGTGATTCAGCAAGACCCGGCCCATATGGAGCACTCAGTAACTGGTAGAAGTCAGCATCATCTTCATCATTGTCATCTTGAAGGCTTATTTTTTCTTGCGACTTATCAACTATTTCTAGGTCCCATTAAGTCAAGGTCATACTGGATCTGTTCTCGAAGTGTAGTCCACAGATCTACCTCTGCAAGTCTTGAAGTCTGCAAGGTCACAACTACTCTCACTACAATGCTGACATCCCATGTCACCTCTTTACCGTTTGTCACCATTAGTTCTGATGGCACAAAAGCAGTGGTCAACTCTTGGTGCCTTGGCCAAATCAAGGCCGTGGCACCCAGCTCTACCAGCACCGCTGAATTCTCTCTGCCAGGTGCTCTCAGGAAACACAAAATTCAGGGGCACCTGGGTGGTTCAGTAGGTTGAACATTCGACACTTGACCTCAGCTCAGGTCTTGATCTCAGGGTTGTGAGTTCAAACCCCACATTGGGCTCCATGCTGGGCATGGAGCCTACTTAAACACACACACACACAATTTGGTTTTCCTTCAGCATGTCCTCGATGAAGCAGTACAAATTACTACTTTTATTAAACCACAACCCTTTAATACATTTTAAAAATATTCTGTGATGAAACAGAAAGAATGCAAAAGGATTCTTTTCTTTTTTCTTTTCTTTTCTTCTACTGTGAGCTGAAGTGTGATGGCTGTCTTGGGGAAAATCTCCTGTGCAGCTGAGTTATGAGTTGAACCAGCCACTTTTTCATCAAATACCAGTTTTTAAAGACTTTTTAAAAATGTTTAGGAATAAATGTTTATTTATTCTTAGAGAGAAATAGCATGCGAGAGCAAGTGGAGGAAGGGCAGAAAGAGAGAGAGAGAGAGAGAGAGAACCCCAAGCAGGCTCCACACTGTCAGAGCAGAGTGGATGCGGGGCTCCAAATCATAAACCATGAGACCATGACCTGAGCAAAAGTCAAGAGTCGGACACTCAACCGAGGAACCACTCAGGTGCTCCTCAAACACCATTTTTACTTCATCTGTGGGGCTGGATTTTACAAACTGTGGCTGTTCAACTGACCATATCTTGAAAGTTGATCACTTGGGTCACCTGGGTGGCCCAGTCAGTTAAGTGTCTGACTTTGGCTCAGGTCATGATCTCACAGTTCATGAGTTCAAGTTCCACATCAGGCTCTCAGCTGTCCGAGCAGAGTCTGCTTCAGAGCCTCTGTCCCCCTTTCTCTGTGCCCCTCCCCTGCTTGCATTCCCTTTCTCTCAAAAATTAATAAACATTAAAAATCAAAAAAAGAAAGGAGCTTACTTCAGGAACCACAAATGACAATATATGTCTTCATGCTGGGTGTGAAGCCTACTTAAAAAAAAGAAAAGAAAAATAAAAAGAAAAGAAGAAAAGACACTACCAATATGGTCAAGTTTTGGTGAACAGTCAAAAAGGAATATCCATAAGTATCCAAAAAGCTATTAAAATGTTCCTCTTTTTCCAGCTACCTACCTATGTGAGGCTAAATGTTCATCGCATACTGTAGCAAAGAACCCAAAAACTTACTGTAATAGCTTGAATGCTAGAAGCAGACAGGAGACTCAGGTCTCTTCAATAAGCGAGAAATGACAGAGATTTGCAAAATTACAAAAGAATGTCGCTCTTCTCATTACTTTTTTTTATTTTGGAAAGTACGGTTATTTTTCATGAAAGTGCATTATTTCTGTTCAATTTAATGGGTTAGTTATTGGGTTTTTTTAAATGTTTAGTGTTTATTTACTTAGAGAGAGAGACAGAGAGTGAGTGAGGGAGGGGCAGAGAAAGAGAGGGAAAGAATCTGAGCTCTCAGTGTCGAGCTCAAATTCACAAACCGCGAGATGGTGACCCGAGCTGAAGTTGAACCCTTAACCGACTGAGCCACCCAGGAGCCCCAATTATTGTTATTTTAAAGGAATTAAATACTTTAACACTTCTCAGTTTTGTTCTCGAGTACAGTAAATAGATAGGATCCACACAGACTAAAGTTCTTGGGGTTCCTCTAAAACTATAAAGGTGCTCAGAGAGCAAAACTTTTGAGGACCTCTAGCATAGGACTTCAGCTCTGAAGGGATCTGTTGTGGCTAGAGCTTTGGAGAGGGATGTAGACACCCCCTCCCCCACCTCCCCTTGCATCCCCTCCACCTGTCCCCAGAAAGGCCACACACACCGCCCCCCCACCCCCCAGAGGGCAGTACAGGAAGAAAGAAAAGGAAATCTTCTCTCACTTCTCTTCCTGGAATGTGCCCTGACCCGCCTCCCTGTGACTGTCACACCCTGTGGTCCCAAACAAATGGCTGTGCTGGCTTCCCCATCATGAAGATTCTGAGCATGTCTTGGCCAACTGGGAGAAGAGAGGGGTGGAGGGAGGCCATGGGGCCAAAGAGCAAGAAGTGCTTACCGTCCACTCTGGCGGTCTCATTCTGCCGATTCTGGCCAATGGTCCAATGAATGGCTTGGAGCGAGTGTAAATTAGCTGCACACAGCACTTGGGGCTCTATCTGTGCCTTGGCTTTCTGTGGTCTCCCATCTCCATCGCAGCCCAGAAAGCAAGCCCATGGGGGCACCTTTCTCAACCACCACTTGTCCCACAGGCTTACAAAAATGAGTTTTCAGGGGTGCCTGGGTTGCTCAGTCAGTTAAGCATCTGACTCGAGTTTGTTTCAGGTCATGAGCCCAGGGTCGTGAGATTGAGCCCCACGTTGGGCTCTACACTGAGTATGGAGCCTGCTTGGGATTCTCTCTCCCCTTCCCCTCCTTCTGCCCCTCTCCTACTCTCTCTCTCTTTCTCAAATAAATTTTTTAAAAAGATTTAAAAGAGAAGAAATAATTCCAAACTTACCCAAACCCTTCCAGAGAGCAAAAGAAAGAAAGTACATGCTCTCCCTCAAAAGGAAACACGTGACCCAGCACATGACCCAGCTCATTTTATGAGGTGCAATCTTTGACATCCAAACAAAAATTATAGGTCAATCTCAACCATGAATGTGAACATAAATGCAAAAAAAAAAAAAAAACACCCTGAAAAATACATAAGAAAAGTGACTCCAGCAATATATAAAGATGATGTGTCTTTGGATAAGGTTGGCTTGTTCCAGAACTGGTAACTTGATTTAACATTAGAAGATCCATCAGTGTTATTTGTCTACATATGCAAATTAAAGGAGAAAAATCATCATTTCAATGGTGTAGAAAGAAATGTTTGATTAAAACTTAACACCCATTCACCATTTTTAATTTTTTTAATGTTTATTCATTTTTGAAAGAAAGAGAGAGAGAGAGCATGAGCAAAGGAAGGGCAGAGAGAGAGGGAGACACAGAGTCTGAAGTAGGCTCCAGGCTCTGAGCTGTCAGCACAGAGCCCAGTGTGGGGCTCAAACTCACGAGATCATAACCTGAGCCTACGTTGGATGCTTAACCAACTGAGCGACCCAGGTGCCCCGAGTCCTACCTAATATAATATAACAGGAATAGGAAATAAAAATATAGGGATTAGGAAGGAAGAAACAAAATTGTCATTATTCACTGGTTATATACATAAAATACATAAAAATTTCTGAGAAATTCATATATAAATATTAGATGTGACAAGAGGGCTTCACCAGTAGCTGTTTTCAAAAACCAAAATACACTAAATGAGGGGCTCCTGGGCGGCTCAGTGGGTTTAGCACCCACTCTTGATCTCAACTCAGGTCTTAATCTCAGGGTCATGAGTTCAAGTCCCGCATTGGGCTTCACACCAGCGTGGAGCCTACTTAAAAACACACACACACACACACACACAAAACTAAATACAATGAAGTAGCCACATTGTATCTGGAACCAAAAAGTGGGACACTATTGGAAAAACTGGTGAAATCCAAATAAAATCTGGAGTTTATTTATTAGGAATGTATTAGTGTTGATTTCTTAGTTTTGATAGCTGTGCCATGGTTATGTTAACAATGGCGAAAACTGAGTGAGGCGTATACAGAAACTGTATTATCTTTGCAACTTTTCTGTAAATTGAAATTCACCAAAAACAAAGGATTTTGGGTTTTTTATTTTTTATTTTTTTATTGTCTTAGTGTTTATTATTGAGACAGAAACACAGCATGAGTGGGGGAGGGGCAGAGAGAGGGAGACACAGAATCTGAAGGCGGCTCGGCTACGAGCTGTCAGAGCCGGAGGCGGGTCTGAAACCCACAAACTGTGAGATCATGACCTGAGCCAAAGTCAGACACTCCACCAACTGAGTCACCCAGGCGTCCCTGGTTTTTTTTTTTTTTTTTTTGATGTTTATTTTTGAGACAGAGAGAGAGAGACACAGTCCAAAGCAAGGATTCCAGAGGCGTTGGATGGCTTAGTCGGTTAAGCGTCCGACTTTCGCTTGGTCATGATCTCGCGGTTCGTGGGTTCGAGCCCCGCGTCGGGCTCTGTGCTGACTGCCAGCTCAGAGCCTGGAGCCTGTTTCAGAGTCTGTGTCTCCCTCTCTCTCTGACCCTCCCTTGCTCACGCTGTCTCTCTCTCTCTAGAAAGAAATTAAAAAAAAAAAAAAAAAACCTAAAAAAAAAAAAAACACAAAGCAAGGATTCCAGCGGGGTTCGAACTCAAGAACTGCGAGATCATGACCTGAGCTTAAGTGGCCACTTAACTAACTGAGCCACCCAGGTGACCCCAAACAAAATTTCTTAATAAAAAAAAATTGTTTTAATCAAAATTCAAAAGTGAATTGTATTTGTTTATACCAGTACCAAACAGGTAGAACCTAATTTTTTAATTACATGTTTGTAATTGAATATTTAAAAAATCAAGTTCCTAGAGGCAAATAAAACAAAGCATGTACAAGACTCGTTCAGAAAAAAGAATTTTTTCATCGTGAGCTATTAAAAGGGCCTAAAACAAAGAAATAGCACATTCATCAATTACAAGACTCAACGGCAAAGCATATAAATTCCTCCCAAATTGATTTATAGATTCGCTACGATCCAAATTAAAAACTGCTTCCTTAATCCCTCCCTCCTGCCTTACATTCTCCTCTCCCCCTCCCTCTCTCTTTCTTTACACCTCTCTCTCTCTCTCCATTTCATGGAAGAAATTAACAAGTTAACTCTAAATTTTATAAGGAAATTCAATGGCTAAAATCAAGAATGACTAAGGCATTCTTAAAGAAGAAAAATGAGGAAAAGGAGAAGAGATTTTTCTACCAAAAGGAACCTGTGGGAGACGAGGTAGAAAGAACGTGTCTTTTAAAAACATAGTTGACTTTTGGGGCGCCTGGGTGGCTTAGTCGGTTGAGCGTCCGGCTTTCGCTTAGGTCATGATCTCGCGGTTCGTGGGTTCAAGCCCCGCATCGGGCTCTGTGCTGACTGCCAGCTCGGAGCCTGGAGCCTATTTCAATAGAGTCTGTGTCTCCCTCTCTCTCTGACCCTCTCCTGCTCACGCTGTCTCTCTCTTTCTCTCCTAGAAATAAATAAAAAATATTAAAAAAGCAAAAAACCATAGTTGACTTTTAACAAACGAGTGTGCTGTGGAAAATAGCTACTATTCATTGGGTGCTTCTATGAGCCAGGCACTGTCCCGAGCCTTCTTTGGTAAATATACTCATTCCATCTTCACAGCAGCTCAGGGAGGTAGCTCCTATTACGGCCCCAGTGAACATCTTTAGGGAAGCCAAGGAAAGCCAGTGAGAACAAGGTCCTCAAAGAGCTCTGGCTGCCCACACACTTCGGAGAGATTCAGACCCTCCGGGAGCCCCCTCTCTGAGCTCACCTGCTGTACAAACATCGTCCCCCAGGGTGAACCCAAGGGAGCCATTGGACCCTCTGGGACCTTGTTTCAGGCTCGAGTTACCCGCAGGCACTCCCAAAGCTGAAGAGAAGAGGAAGGCAACGGGTCGGGTGAAGAGGTTGGGAATACAGAAGGGAAACTTCCACCCGGGTGCCAAGATCAAACTGGGAATTCCCTAATTATTTCCTTTTGTTTTTCCCTCTCTAGCATGGGTGCCCTTCATTAACCCCCCTGGCAACTAATAAAAGCAGCCCAAATTCTGTTTCCAAATATTATGCAAATCACCCCTCCTTCCCCTCTCTCCTCTTGGAGCTTAGGGAGAAACTGAGCAGAGGAAGAGGATGGATGCGCTGACTGAGAAGAGTCTAGAAGACACCATGTCATGGCGGCAGTGGGGGGAGGGCAGGGATTGTTACAGTGCCCCCCCTAACCATGATAACCTACAACCTGGGCTATTGAGATTTCTGAAGAAGGGGTGACAAATTGGGCCCCTCTGTTTGCAGGCACTCTTCCTGACAGTCATTAGTCCAGGGTGACACCACCCTTGGAACCCCACTTCCCCACTTCCCAGGATAGGCTCAGGGGTCTGGGACTTCATGTCAAGGCTTGTCCTTAGATTTCATCTGGTCCTGAAAAAGTCTGGTTGCGGGACGCCTGGGTGGCTCAGTCGGCTAAGCGTCCGACTCCAGCTTGGGTCATGATGTCACGGTACGTGGCTCAAGCCCCATGTCGGGGTCTGTGCTGACAGCTCAGATCCTGGAGCCTGCTTCAGATTCTGTGTCTCCCTCTCTCTCTGCCCCTCCCCTGCTCACGCTCTGTCTCTCCTTCTCTCAAAAACAAATAAAACACATTTTTAAAAAAATTTTTTAATGTTTTTATTTATTTCTAGGGGAGAGAGAGAGACAGAGTGAGCAGGGGAGGCCAGAGAGAGGGAGACACAGACTCTGAAATAGGCTCCAGGCTCTGAGCCGCCAGTCAGCACAGAGCCCGACGCGGGGCTCGAACCCACGAACCGCGAGATCATGACCTGAGCGAAAGTCGGACGCCCAACCGACTAAGCCACCCAGGCGCCCCAAAACACACATTTTTTAAAAATCTCTTGAAAAACTGTGGTTGCCCTTGAAACTAAGGATCAAGGGGAAATGATGTCTCCTAAAGAGTGTATGCCGTTCCGGAGCCACACAACACAAGGGCAATAATATCGAGCGCTTAGTATGTTCCACATACCTTTCCAGCTTTTCACTCCCCCCAGAATACCCCGAGGGAGGTACTACTGTACTCACTTCCTTTGCATAAACAGGTGTTACAGTTTGCCCAAAGCCACCCTGTAGAAAGGGAAGGAGCCTGGATTTGACCATGGAGGGGGGGACCCTCGACCCCACGCTCTGTGGCTCCTCGTTACCCTGCTCTCCAACAGCAGAAGAGAGCAAGAACAGAAGATCCCAGCCTGCTGTTCTCTGAGGCCTTCCATCACTCTCCAGTCTCTGCCTGAACCAGATAACGGGACCCCCACAGCCTTGGGGGTCACGAAGGACTCCCTGGGGGTAACTGTGCCTCTGCTGTCTTCCCTGGACACCTACCCGCTGGGCTCTGGGACCCCAAAGCAGGGGCTCAGTGCCTTGCTGCGCATCTGACGGTGTTGTATGGGTTCACACAAAGTCGTGTGCTGTGAGTCAGGCGCACGACATCCTAACCCCCCTGGGTCTGGCTTTACCACGGACGTCCCTGTGGGGGTAGTTCTAGACCTTCAGCTTCCAGCGAGTCCAAGGTGCAGAATTGATAGAAACAATCGTTCTGTATTTGGGGTACAGAGTGTCCCCTCTCTCTCTCTCTCACACACACACACACACACACACCCAAGCTTTTTATTTCCTCTGCACCACAATGGCTTTCCTTATTTGACAGAAGAACAAAGCCTTTTGAAACCTTAGCCTGTACAGTCACCACCAGCCCATTTCCAGGGCACTCGTGAGGGTCCCTTCATTACCACTGGCTCCTCTTTCTGCCCCATCAGTGTTTTAAGGCTTTTCTTTCGCCGTCCTATTCTCTGCGTGCAGCGTGGATGCCTGCCTCTCAGACCCCTGTCGCTCTTTTCTGCTTTGCTCTCCCCTCTTTCCTCCTTCCTTTCATGGTTCAGACGGATCTCTGCCCAGTAGGTTTTGTGAAGTTTCCTGCTATGACCCTTTCATCTTCAGCCTGTCTCATCCACGGTGTTTTCATGGTAGCATCCCGCGGTGGGACCCACTCCCCCCTCATCCCCAGACCTGGAAAGTTGTAGCAGGCCTGCCCAATTTCTATAAGTGCTAGCTCACCAGTAGTTTCCCGGCCCCCCGCCCCACTATTTTTGTTGACTTTAACCTCGCTGGGACCAGAATGTCAACCCCAAGAGGACAGTGCCCTTCCTGCCATGTTCCATACTACATTCCTGGTACCTAGGACAGCGCCAAGCACCCAGTAGTATCTCCATCAATATGTGCAGAGTCTGTTAAATGAACTACTCAACTCAACTCATCGCTATTCAAAAGCATAATGGGGTGGTTGAGAGAGCAAGATATGAACGCTGCTAGGCCGCCCACCAGCCAGATGATCACAGACAAGACACTTAGCCGGTGCCTTAATTTCCTCATCTATAAAGTGGGGTTTTCAGCAGTACCTATCTCAGGGTTTGGGGAAGAGTCAATGAGTCAATACACGGCAAATACCTAGAACTCTCTGGCGTGAAGCGAGTTTCAGTAAATGTTAGCTATGCCTGTCATTATCCGCTCTACAAAAACCCAATGTGTACAAGAGCTAAAAAGATGAGAAGGTCGGGGCGCCTGGGTGGCTTAGTTGGTTGGGCGTCCGACTTTCACTTGGGTCATGATCTCGCAGTCTGTGGGTTCGGGCCCCGAGTCGGGCTCTGTGCTGACTGCCAGCTCGGAGCCTGGAGCCTGTTTCAGTCTGTGATTCCCTCTCTCTCTGACCCTCCCCTGCTCACGCTGTCTCTCTCTCTCTCTCTAGAAATAAATAAAACAGGGGCGCCTGGGTGGCTTAGTCAGTTAAGCGTCCGAACTTC
Source organism: Proteles cristata cristata (assembly GCA_017311185.1). Lineage (NCBI taxonomy): Eukaryota > Metazoa > Chordata > Mammalia > Carnivora > Hyaenidae > Proteles > Proteles cristata. The sequence goes on from JAESUZ010005400.1 coordinate 23,551, forward strand.
ACTTAGGTCATGATCTCGCGGTTGTGGGTTCGAGTTGCCGGGCTCTGTGCTGACTGCCAGCTCAGAGCCTGGAGCCTGTTTCAGTCTGTGACTCCTCTCTCTGACCCTCCTCCTCACGCTGTCTCTCTCTAGAAATAAATTTAAAAATTAAAAAAAAATCTGTAAAAAAGAAAGAAAGAAAGAAAGAAAGAAAACATTAAAAAAAAAAAAAAAAAAGATAGGAAGGTCATAATCCCAGCACGTGGAACCCCTGGACAAGCTGGTGTCAGAGAGGCTGGAATGAGGGGCTGTAGGGTATCTGGAGCAACAAGAGCTAACCTTATGTTGGGGGGGGTTGGGAAAGGCTAAGCTGGGTCTTGAGGGTTTACGTGGAGAAGGTCAGGTGCAAGGTGGGGCATGTGAGTGAGGTGTGAGGAGGGAGGCGGACGGAAGGCTGGAAGGGCAATTTCGGACCAGCCTGTTAAAGACTGAGTTAGTGTACAATTAAATAAAATGAAAGAAGTGGGCTATGTAGAACTCTGTCCTCAAGATATCCTTAAGGCTTTTCTTTTTTTTTTTTTTCAATTTTAAATTTTTAGTATTATTTTTTTAATTTTTAATGTTTTATTTATTTCTAGGAGAGAGAGAGAGAGACAGCATGAGCAGGGGAGGGTCAGAGAGAGAGGGAGTCACAGACTGAAACAGGCTCCAAACTCTGAGCTGGCAGTCAGCACAGAGCCTGACGCGGGGCTCGAACCCACGAACCTCGAGATCATGACCTAAGCGAAAGTCAGATGCCCAACCGACTAAGCCACCCAGGCGCCCCTAAATTTTTATTATTTATTTTGAGAGAGAGAACACATGAGGAGGAGGAGAGAGAGAGAGAAAGAGAATCCCAAGCAGGCTTTACACTGTCAACACAGAGCCCAATGTGAGGCTCAAACTCACGAACCACGAGATCATGACCTGAGCTGAATGAAGTCAGACACTTAACCAACTGAGCCACCCAGGGGCTCGGAGCCCCAGGCTTTTTTTTTTTTTTTTTGGACTAATCCCAAAGTCCAGTAGAACTTGGCTGGAAAGTCACAAGAGAATAGTCACTTTTCCAACCCAATTCTCCAGAAGTGGTGCTTTTTCAATTTGTTTTAAAGTATCTATTGACATGACAGACCTTAAGAGTATTAATTAAAAAAAACCTTAGAGGAAGCAAAATGAAATCTACCATCAAATCATATGATCATATCACAAGCCTTGTTGTTGTTGTTGTTGTTTTTTAATGTTTTTTATTTATTTCTAGGAGTGAGAGAGACAGCGTGAGCAGGGGAGGGTCAGAGAGAGAGGGAGTCACAGACTGAAACAGGCTCCAGGCTCTGAGCTGGCAGTCAGCACAGAGCCCGACGCGGGGCTCGAACCCACGAACCACGAGAGATCATGACCCAAGCGAAAGTCGGACGCTTAACCAACTAAGCCACCCAGGCGCCCCAAGCCTTGTTGTTTTTAATTTGCCAAAGCTTCTGTCTTCAAGCGAACAACAACCTCTTAAGGCAAAGTCTCAATAATTTGCTATACAACACATATTCACTAAGGACCTTCTATGTGCAAGACATGGTTCAGGAACCTGAGAATAAAACACTGAGGAAAAACAACCAGAAATCTATACCCTTTGTGGAGCTTGATTCTGAGAAAGGATTTTTTTAAATTTTTTTAGAAAGAGAGAGAGCAAGAGCATGAGGGTCAGAGGGAAAGAGAGAGAGTTTTAAGCAGCCTCCATGCTCAGCGCAGAGCCCGACGAGGGACTTGATTCCACAACCCAGTGATCATGACCTGAGCCGAAACCAAGCGTCAGATGCTCAACTGACTGAGCTACCCAAGTGGCCCTAAGAAAGGATATTTTTTAACTTACTACGTCAGTAAGGCACATGTGTTTGCTGGTGTTTGCCACAACAGTATATTGGATTCCCTATGAAGGAATTTAATGCATTCAAGCTCAAGTCAAGAGGTATTTGCAGTCACAGGTATTAGGGAAAGTCAAGTCAGAAGGCGGTCATGAACCATTCCCCAGGCTTCTGACTTCTCGTACCCTTGGTTCTTTCCAAGGCCAATCTCTGGGATCCACCTTCACTGCCCTCCTTCAGCCCCAGACCTTACATTAAGAACACGTTTGAGTGCATCTATCAGACAACTCAACAACGAAGGTTTAAATGACGCGGACATTTGTTGAAAGTGGGCTCCCTGTTGGTCTGGCCGCTCAGCTGTGACATTCTAGCTCTCTTCATCTTTTTCTTCTTTTCTTCTTAGCAGATTGGCACTTCTTCAACGTTCTTGTAGCATCATGATCCCGGGATGGCTGTCCTAACTCTGCACCTCACTTCTCTACCCAAGATGCATTAAGGAGAGAAAGACAAGAACAGTGAGCTCTCGACTTATCCCTTATATAAGGAAGACAAACTTTCCCAGGAGCCTAAGAGGACACTTTATTCTTATCATTGGCCCAAAGCAGACCTCCAGGAAGGGGAAATTCTGTATTGGGGTTTCCAGCTTCCTTATAGAGGCATCAAGAGAAAGAAGGGGCCCAGGAATCTGGCCAACAACAGTGTCTGTGAGAAAATCCTTCATGGAGAAGCCACAAGACATCAGAAACTGAAGGTTACTCAAGCCATTTTAGGCTGGGAAATGTTTGAAAATGGAGAAAAATGGCACATCTTAGGCTGAGTTCAAGCATTGGGTTGGACAGAGCTAGGTCGGCCTCAGGAAAAACCTTAGGCCAGAAATCCCTGTGCTGGCTCCCAGTTCTGTGGCTCAACCGGAAAGTCAATCCCAGAAACCTAGATGATGGGTTACACTGTGGACTAGGCAGAAATCAAAGACTTTGCTGCTAAAAAGATAGTTTCATTCGCTCTTAGGGATTAAAAGCCAGAACGGGGGGCAGCTCCAACCTCATGGTGATCACATAAGCCCATTAATCTAGGAGATGATTTTGTCAGAAATAAGAAGCCAAAACCACTTTCCCTTCAAGAGTATTCTTTTCCCTGGGAGCACCTGGCTGGCTCATTTGGTAAAGCAAGTACTCTTGATCACAGGGTTGTGAGTTCAAACCCCAGGCTGAGCATGGAGCCTACATTAAAAAAAAAAAAAAGAAAAGAAAAGAAAAAGAAAAAAAAGAATATCCTATAAAAATATTCTTTTCCCCAACTAGCTGAATTGTATCCTTTACCCAGGTTATGTAAACACTTGCTACCATCATTATTGTGATTCCAAGTATCTCATTGACACAGGGTTTTGGGCTCCCACACATGGGAAATTGGAAAGTGACAATTCACTCAAAACAAAAGCTTGGCATAACATAATAAAAAGGAAAAGAGAAACCCCAAAGTTTTATGTGGACCTCTGCACATGTGTTTGTGAGAAAACACATCCACACATGTTAAAAGACCACGTTATGGTCTGATTATAAATTGCCCTGATTACACCCAGGCATGTCCCACTAGTTCTGACCACATTCAAATGTCTTAATTCAATGAGATTTTGGATACCCACAATTCCTTTCGTTCAGCTGGATAAGAAAAGCCAGGTTGCTCTGCAAAAAGAACACAACTTACCATCATGCTTCTGTGTTGGGAGACAATCTCAGTAAAATTTGAGCCCAGCCTCAAACTCTGTGGATTTATCTGTCTATTCTTTATTCATTTATTCACCCACCCACCCACCCATATTATCAATCTACCTATCTATCATCTAACCATCCATCCATCCATCCATCCATCCATCCATCCATCCATCTATCCATCCATCCATTCATCCATTCAACAAACACTAACTCATTTCTTTAGAGCTCACGAGTTTCTTTGGAACTCACTTCATTTCACTAGCCTCTCTTGCTTGCCCAGCAGAGAAGCACTTTCACGATGCTAAGCCTTCACTTTCCACAGGGAATGCCTTACATCTTTTCCATTTTGTGAAATTCCACTCATCCTTAAAATTCAGGTTCAATTTTTTTATTTTAAGTAATTCCTACCCACAACGTGGGGCTCTAACTCAAGACCCCAAGGTCAAGAGTTGCAGGCTCTATCAACTGACCCAGCCAGTCGCCCCTGGTTCAATTCTTTTTTGGAAGATGGCTCACAGACTCCTACCGCAAGCCCACACTGTAATCTTCCATCCTAATTTTATGGCACTAAGGTTGTGTATTCCTCTTTTAATATGTAATAAATTGCTGCCTTCAAGATCTCTTCAATATTGTACTGCACTGCTCTTGCATCTTGCAATTGAAATACTCTGCGTTATTTCTTATCTTCCCAAGTAACCTGCAAACTCTCTTAAGAGAGAGACTGTGGTTCTTACCCCTTTGCAGCTTCCTTCCACAGCTTGCCTCTTACATAACGTTATGCAAATTGTGGGCACTCAACAAATAGACTTGGATTGAGTGTGAAGTTTCCCCATCTGTGAAGTGGAGATAGTATTGGTGTAACAGTGGCAGGTGAGACACTGTTTATTTAATTGAGACAATGTCTATTAAAGAACTTCTTAAACTGCAAAATCCCAAAGACAGTATGACGGATAATATTGCTTCATGTTTTTAATAAAAAGTGAATAATCATCAATAGCCGCATGCCGGGTTGCCTATGATCTGAATGAAGGAAGACTTTTCAGTAAGAAATTTTATTAGTATGTACAGAATCATTGGGTCCTGTACAAGGTACCAGAGCTACAAGGTGGATGAACTATAAACTCCCTGTCTTCAAGGAGCTCATGGCAAAGGAGCAGACATATAAGAAGCTATGATTGTGTGTGAGGCTGGAGAAAGCTCCATAACACGGACACTAAGTGCTGAGAGACACTCAAGCGATTCCTTAATTCTGCCCGGAGATTAGGAAACACTTCAAAGAGGAGCCACCACTTGAGCTGATCCTGGAAGATGAAAAGAAATTTGATAGATGGAGAAGGAGAAAAACAAGAAAAGAAACAGCAGAGACGTGCCGGATGATTTGGGGGGCGGGGGGCGGGTAAGAGAAGTCAGGGTTACCTAATCACAACCTAAGGGCGGAGGGTAAAAGGTTGGGAGAGTCTGAGACCCAGGGGCTGATGTCTGGATCATGTCCCTGGAAGGGGCCTCAGGAGCCACATTAAGGTGTGTGGACCTGATTCCAAAGGTAATACAAAGGCACAGAGGAGGGGGATTGATCGTACGGACTAAGATATGCATGGACTAAGTGGCTGTCAGTGGCATGCTTTTTGGCTACAAATAACAGAAACCCAATCCAAACCGGCTTAAACAAGAACATCCATTATCTCACTTAAGTAGAAATTCACAGGTAGGCAGGCTGCAGGTATAGAGTAAGGAATCCCTCAAAGACCCATGATCCTTCTCCATCTCTACTCTGCCAACACTAGCCATCACTCTATTCTTGGGGTGCTTGCAAAATGGCAAACGGCCAGTAACACATTCAGGCACAACCAAATCCTGAGGCATCTTCCCACCAGATGCCCCTCTCTGGGGTCTCCATGGGTCACAGGGCCCATATGACAGAGGCATTCTCCATGGCTGTCTTCGACCAATCTTCTAGGGTTGAATGATCGTGGAGAGTCAATCATGATGTCTGCCTCAAAGACCCTGGCTGCCAGAAAGCAGGTGGGCTCCAGGGGTGGGTGGGTGGGGGGGGGAATGTGAAGGCAAGGAGACCGACTGAGAAGACAGCCCAAGATGATTGGCATTAAGTAATCAGACCTGGACCAGGGATGCGGCTGTGGGCATGAGGGAGGAGAACCGGAAGACAAAGAACTTGCCAGCTCATCATATGCAGAGTGAGAAGCCAGGGGCTGGGAATGCTCCAAGTTTCCAATCTTAGGTGACAGAGGGGTTTAGTGCACTATCTGGTAGGAAGGAAGACAGGGGGCTCAGTGGCATGCCCCCCACACCTGCTTGACAAAGATTCAAAGCATGAGAAACAGAGGACTCACCCAGCTTCTCATTTTCCCCAAGGTAGAGAGCTGGTTGATTGAAGGGCCACCTCTGATGTCATGTAACCAATCTGCCATCACTTACGCATGGAGAACCTTGAGGAACCTTCTGTCTCCTTACTTGTGAAATGGCTCCACCAATGCCAAGCTCAGAGAATCGTTGTGTCCAGGGCTCAGCTTAACGCCTGCCTGGCTTATAAGAGACATCGTCTCAGAATAGATAAGGAAGGACACTAGGGCTCTGGCCACTCACTGCCCGACCTCAGTCTAATTACTGCCCCTATCTAAGCCTCAGTTCATTCATCTGAACGATGGAAATACCTGCTCATGGGGCTGCTAACACAATTGTATTAGAAAAAATGTCGAGGGCGTCTGGGTGGCTCAGTCGGTTGAGCGTCCCACTTCGGCTCAGGTCATGATCTCACGGTTCGTGGGTTCGAGCCTCGCGTCAGGCTCTGTGATAACGGCTCAGAGCCTGGAGCCTGCTTCAGATTCTGTGTCACCCTCTCTCTCTGCCCCTCCTCCCCCACCTCTCAAAAACAAATAAACATTTAAAAAAGTATAAAAAAAAAATAAATGAAGGTGAAGAGGGGAATTGAGGCTAGGAAAGAGAAATGGGGGGTGGGGAGGAGCCGGCGGTGACAGTAATGTGCAAGTGACAGTTGAACCAGCCTCGGTGTCCAGTATCCAGACCAGAGAGGCCAGCAGTGCAAACTCTGGCCTTTGGAATTTAATGGGTACTATCAGCAGCCTACCCTTTCCCCTCCCTTCTCCTTCCCTCCTTTCCCTCCCCTCGCCTTCCTTCCCCCTTTCTTTTCTTTTCTTTTCCTTTCACTGAGCTAGTTCTGTGGCATGCTTTTTGCTATTTCCTGACTGCAGAGCCCCAATTTGTTACTGCCCGTTTGCTCTGCCTGGTTATCTAATCTTTCGGAGAATTCTGCGTGCTACCCAGTAACCTCAGAATTATGGTTTTTCTGCGTTAATCTGTTTCTGTTGTTCTTTGTGCTTCTCTTAGGGACCTGCCCACATAAGCACCCAGTAGGATGCCTGGTGTGGAGTGGGAATTTCAAACTGGCCCCTTTCTCCTTCTGACTCCTTATTCTCCGTGTCTTTCCTTCCACTCACATTTCGTTCTAGATACGTGATGCTCTGATGAGAGGGAGAAAAACCACTTGCATCTAAGGAAAACATGGAGTCCCTCCCTCCCATAACCACTCACCCCACTGTTGCCCAGAAAAGTTCATCCCACTGGCTAACAAAACTGGGGTGAAGAAGAGCCCTCTGTTTTTTTTTTAAATTTATTTCTTAGAGAGAGAGAAAAAGACAGTGTGAGCAGGGGAGGGTCAGAGAGAGAGGGAGACACAGAATCCAAAACAGGCTCCAGACCCTGAGCTGTCAGCACAGAGCCTGACACGGGGCCCGAACCCACGAACCATGAGATCATGACCTGAGCAGAGTCAGACGCTTAACCGACTGAGTCCCCCAGGCGCCCCGAGCCCTCTGTTTTCTAAAACGAAAACAATTTAGGGGTGCCTGGGTGGCTTAGTCGGTTGAGCATCTGACCTTGATCTCAAGGTTCGTGAGTTCGAGCCCCGCATCGGGCTCTCTGCTGTCCATGCAGAGCCCACTTGAGAGCCTCTGTCCCCTCTTCTCTTTGTCCCTCCCCTGCTCATGCTCTCTCTCTCTCTCTGTCTCTCTTTCTCAAACATTAATGAACATTTAAAAAATAAAGTAGTTTTGAGGGCTAACATGAACTTGTTCACCAAACCCCAAAACATGACGCTAAGGAACATCTGTCAATGCTTAGAAGCAGCATCTCAGGAAGTAAGAAGCAGAAGAACTCATTGACATGATAATGGTCTTTCAGTTTCCGAACCCTGATGGATGTGACGAAGTACGCAGAAGAGATAGAGTATAACAAAAATACGCGGGCACACAAAAGGCTTAATTCATGGGTTGTGGAACGATATCAGACGGCAAAGAGGACACTGGGGAGTTTTAAGAAGTACATCCTTAATATTCTTGGATGAAAATTGCCACTGGTTTTCTGCAAAACACCCTACGTATGAGTCGGATAGAATATTCTTTCATTTTCCCAACCCTGCTTCCCCAGGCTCTTCCCCATGAGACAGTTCAAATCTTCCAATAATTTTTTTCTTGCATCTATTAACTGGAGTCTGTTTCTATTATTTGCAGCCAAGGAACCCTGCCTGATTCAACTCATTGCGGCAATAGTAACACTTCACGGTTTTTAGAAGTTGCTCTCTGATTCGGGAGCTCCGCTCTCTGCTTCTGGGAACTCCTACCCTTTCTCTGTTTTTTGCAGCGACTTTGAGCCAATGTTCCCCATGGGATGGGCCTTCAGTCATCGAAGGACAAGATGCTTTTCCCTTAGTCATTTATTTCCTGGGATAAATAGCTCTGATTTCTCAACGGTTGGTTGTAGAACATAATTTCCTGCTTTGTCAGGATGTCTGATACCACCTGTCTGAACTCTAAAAATGCGACTCCCGGGGTGCCTGGGTGGCTTAGTCGGTTAAGCGTCCGACTTTCGCTTAGGTCATGATCTCGCAGTTCGTGGGTTCGAGCCCTGCGTCGGGCTCTGTGCTGACTGCCAGCTCAGAGCCTGGAGCCTGTTTCAGAGTCTGTGACTCCCTCTCTCTCTGACCCTCCCCTGCTCACGCTGTCTCTCTCCTAGAAATAAATTTTAAAAATATATTAAAAAATAAATAAATAAATAAATAAATAAATATGTGACCCCCATCAAGGGAGCATGAAAGTTATAACAGGATCATTGCTTCCCCTGGTCTCCTCCCTAATTACATAGATGACCACTCTTTTTATTTTATTTTGTGAAGTTTATTTATTTATTTTGAAAGAGAGAGAGAGAGAGAGAGAGGACAACCAGAAGAGAAGCAGAAAGAGAGAGAGAATCCCAAGTAGGTTCTGCAGAGCCCAATGCGGAGCTCGAACCACAAACCGTGAGATCATGACCTGAGCCGAAATCAAGAATCTGATACTCAACCTACTGAACCATCCATGAGCCCCCAAATGACCACTCTTTCAAAGCAGCAACATCACATTGTTGGATTATATTAGGTGTATTATCAGCTAATACTGATTTTTAAAGCTCATTGCTTCATCATTTAAGCAACACATAATCTTTGAAAATTAGAAAATACAAATAAAGAAAAGATACATTTTAAAAGCTCTCACAACCCACCACCTAGTGATAATCACTTTAAATACGCTCGTGTAAAATCTTCTAGATTACTCCCTATGTTTATTCTCTGTATTTTCTATTGGTCATACACTATTCCATTTTTTTTTAATATTTTTTAATTTATTTCTAGGAGAGAGAGAGAGAGCGTGAGCAGGGGAGGGTCAGAGAGAGAGGGAGATATAGACTCTGAAATTGGCTCCAGGCTCTGAGCTGGCAGTCAGCACAGAGCCCAACACAGGGCTCGAACCCATGAACCGCGAGATCATGACCTAAGCGAAAGTCGGACGCTTAACCGACTAAGCCACCCAGGCGCCCTGGTCATACACTATTCCAATATGTTATGTATTTAAGTAGTACCCTCTGGATAGATTCTTTAGACTTATGTTTTGTGTCCAATTGCAAACGATGCTTGGATTAACACTCTTTAAACATCCATCTTTGTGTTCTCTGACAATTTTTCCCAGCTTTATTTTTTTTTTAATGTTTTGTTTATTTCTAGGAGAGAGATAGAGACAGAGCATGAGCAAGGGAGGATCAGAGAGAGAGGGAGACACAGAATTGGAAACAGGCTCCAGACTCTAAGCTGTCAACACAGAGCCCAATGCGGGACTCGAACCCACGAACCATGAGATCATGACCTGAGCGAAAGTCAGACGCTTAACTGACTAAGCCACCCAGGCGCCCCATCCCAGCTTTATTAAGATACAATGGACATTTAACATTGTATAACTTCAAGGTACATCACATGTTCATTTAACACATTTATATTTTGCAAAACGATTGCCACTATAGCATTAGCTAACACCCCCATCTCATCACACACAATTACTCTTTGTAAAAGTCATCTCTACTCCCAACACGGGATTTGAACTCACAACCCTAAGATCACAAGTTGCATGCTCTACTGACTGAGCCAGACCAGACGCCCCATTACCATTTCTCTTTTGTGTTGGGAATATTTAAGATCTACTCTCTCAGCAACTTTGAAGTAATAGAGTATTAGTAGTTATAGTCACCTGTGGTAGGTCCCCTCCTTAAGGAAAGAAAAACAAAAAATACCCCAAGGCCACCTGGCTATAGGCATACATGACAACATCCCTGACGACTTGTAACATGAGACCACTTAATCAGGCTACGTGTTTGTACGTTACCATATAGGGAGACAAAAAAGTAAAACTTTATAGAAAGCAACACCACATGGCGTTCGGGGCTCAGTTCTTTGGGCATGAGCCCAACTGAGCGGTGACGGCAGGAATAAAATTGCCTCCTGGAAAGAAAAGCCTCGGTGTCACGACTCTCCGTGCGAGAATCCTGCCACAACTTTGCTGTACGTTGTATCTCCAGAACTTGTTAATCCTGTAACCGGAAGTTTCCACCCTTTCACCAATACTTCCCCATTCCCCCATCCCACGGTGCCTGGCAATCAGACGCTGAGCTCGGCTTTCTAATGTCTTTATTTTTAAAATTTATTTATTTATTCTGAGAGGCGGAGCAGGGCAGAGAGAGAGAGAGAGAGAATCCCACACAGGCTCCTCTCTGTCAGCACAGAGCCCAACGCGGGGCTCAAACCCATAACCCGGAGATCATGACCTGAACCAAAATCAAGAGTTGGTTGCTCAACTGACTCAGCCACCAGGGGCAACCCGATTTCTTAAAAATTCCTAGAGGTTGAATTGATAGTTCAAAAGATATGTGTTTTCTTGGGAGGCTTTTAATTATCTATCTCCAAATTACCCTCCAGAAGCCAATTTATGCTCCCACCATCAGATTATAAAAGGCTTTAAGATTCCTGGAATTTTCACATATCAGCCACCATGCCAGGTGTCTGTAAGTAGTAACTGACTTTAAGGTAAAGGAAATACTGTATTTACACTTCTTTAATTTTATTTAATTGGCTCGTGTGTCTTTGCCACCTGTTGAGATGATTATTACATTAGAGATTCAGTCTTACCTATTGAGATTCAAGTGGGAGATTGAAGAGCCTTAAGACTCAGTCAGGTATGAGAATACCCAGCCACTCTGGCTTTGCATCACCTGCAAATGTTACTTAATGTCTCTGTGGTTTTCATCCAAGTCACAGATGACACTCTTAAATATATCTTTTTTTTTTTAATGTTTTATTTATTTCTAGGAGAGAAAGAGAGAGAGAGAGACAGCATGAGCACAGGAGGGTCAGAGAGAGAGGGAGTCACAGACTGAAAGCCTCCAGGCTCTGAGCTGGCAGTCAGCACAGAGCCCGATGCGGGGCTCGAACCCACAAACCGCGAGATCATGACCTAAGCGAAAGTCGGACGCTTAACCGACTAAGCCACCCAGACGCCCCTCAGATGACACTCTTAAAAAGAAGGTGGCCGGGGCTCCTGGGGGGTTCAGTCAGTTAAGCATCCAACTTCGGCTCAGGTTGGGATCTCACAGTTCGTGGGTTCGAGCCCCACATCTTGAGATTCTCTCCCTCTCTTTCTGTCTCTCTCTGCTTCTCTCTCTCTCAAAAATAAAAATATATATATGGGAATGGAAACTGGCACAGCACTCTGGAAAACAGTATGGAGTTTCCTCAAAAAATTAAAAATAGAACTACCCTACAACCCAGCAATTGCACTACTAGGTATTTATCCAAAGGATACAGGTGTGCTGTTTTGAAGGGACGCATCCGCCCCAATGTTTGTAGCAGCGCTATCGGCAAGAGCCAAAGTCTGGAAAGAGCCCAAATGTCCATCGACCGATGGATGGATAAAGAAGATGTGGTATATAAGTACAATGGAATATTACTCAGCAATCAAAAAGGATGAAAGGTTGCCATTTGCAAGAACATGGATGGAACTAGAGGGATTATGCTAAGTAAAATGAGCCAGTCAGAGAAAGACAAATACATGACTTCAATCTTTTTTTTTTAATGTTTTATTTATTTCTAGGAGAGAGAGAGAGACAGCGTGAGCAGGGGAGGGTCAGAGAGCGAGGGAGTCACAGGCTGAAACAGGCTCCAGGCTCTGAGCTGGCAGTCAGCACAGAGCCCGACGCGGGGCTCGAACCCACGAACCGCGAGATCATGACCTGAGCGAAAGTCAGACGCTTAACCGACTAAGCCACCCAGGCGCCCCACATGACTTCAATCTTATTTAGAATTTAAGACACAAAACAGATGAACATAATGGAGGGGAAGCAAAAATAATGTAAAACAGGGAGGGGGGACAAAATATAAGAGACTCTTAAATATGGAGAACAGAGGGTTGATGGCAGGGCGTTGGGTGGCCGGATTGGCTAAATGGGCAAAAGGTAGCAAGGAGGGTACTTGTTGGGCTGAGCACTGGGTGTTTTATGTATGGGATGAATCACTGGAATCTACTCCTGAAATCACTATTGCACTATATGCTAACTAACTCAGATATAAATGTATTTAATTAATCAATTAAACTAAATTAAAAAGAAAGAGAGAGATCAAACAAACAAGCAAAAACATAGCCATAAATACAAGGAACAAATTGGTGGTTGCCAGAGGGTGAGGGGGTTTGGGCAAATGGATGGAAGGGAAAGGGAGGCCCAGGCTTCCACTTATGCAACAAATAAGTTTCAGAGATGAAAAGTACAACATCAAGAATACAGTCGATGGTATTGTAACAGCATCATATGGTGACAGAAGGCTACATGTGTGAGCACAGTGTAACATGTAGCCTTGTAGCCTTGCACGCCTGAAATTCATGTAACATTGTGTGTCAACTATACTTCAATAAAAAAATAGCAGACTAAGAGAACAAAAGCAGCATGGTGCCCATGAAAAAAAAATACAGAAGGAAAAATAAAAGCAGATGTGCGATTGGAGCCTACAGGAAGAGTAAACTACTGAGAACCATCTGTTGCAAGATCACCAGGAGGGATGTAGACAAACCTTCTCTGCATCCACCATGTCTATAAGAAGACATGACCTTTGGGAAATATAGCACCATAAGGGAAAAAATCGACTCTAGTGAAAATGCAACAGACTGAGGTAAATAAAAGCCACATGAAACAAGTGATAAAGGAGGGGTATAAGGAAACCACAAAACAAAAACATTACAATTCTCAGCTCAGAATTGAGGTTACAAGGAATATTTGTTGAGGCACCTGGGTGGCTCAGTTGGTTAAGGGTCAGACTTCAGCTCAGGTCATAATCTCACGGTTCGTGCATGGGATCAAGCCCTGTGTCAGGCTCTGTGCTGACAGCTCAAATCCTGGAGTCTGCTTTGGATTCTGTGTCTCCTTCTCTCTCTGTCCCTCTTCCCTGCTCATGTACTGTCTCTTTCTTTCAAAAATAAATAAATGCTAAAAACAAAAAATTTTTAAAAATGTGAATATTCATGTGTAAGGAAACTTGAAAAATTCAAACTTTAGAAGAAAAGAACAAAGAAAACAAAAAAAAATGATGAAAGAAAAGCATAGTCATGGAGGGCACTGAATGGTAATAACTATACGTTTTTTATTATAGTGCAAAGAAAGTAGAAACTTTTTTTAATCGTACCACTTAAAATTAATTTAAGTGTACCCTTAAAATTAATTTAAATATACTCAGATGAACATAAGAACTTCTGGAATCAGAAACCATGAAGAACTATTTCTAAATCTGAAATGCAAACAAATGTAAAATAACATCAAGAGTATCAGGTAAATATATTGGGTCAAGTTGGTTGAAGCTTCCTCTTTGCTCATGGACGTGAGTATTTCCTTAAGTAAATCCTTAGAAGTAAGATTACTAACAAATACAGGTATTCAGAAGATGCTGTTAAAAATGTGAACCAGGGGAACCTGGGTGGCTCAGTCGGTTAAGTGTCCAACTTCGGCTCAGGTCATGATCTCACAGTTCGTGGGTTCAAGCCCCGTCTTGGGCTCTGTGCTGACAGCTCAGAGCCTGGAGCCTGCTTCAGATTCTGTGTCTCCCTCTTTCTCTGACCCTCCCCTGCTCACACTATTTCTCTTTCTCTCTCAGAAATAAATGAAACATTTTTTTTAAAAGTATGAACCAACAAGGAAGAGTCTGTAAAAGTAAACATTCATGTGGAAGAAAATTCTATAAAACCATAACGGCAAAGTTTGATTTTGAATAGTGAACTAAGAGATGACTTTTATCTGCTTTTTTACTTGTCTGTGTCTTTTTTTCTTTTTTTGTTAACACTAATACACATTATTTGTATAATAACAAAATGTAATTTAGTAAGCAGGTGTATGGAAGGTAATTGCAGCCAAGACCATTACTGGGCCTTTCCTGGAAAACCTTGTGCTAGGTGAAAACAGCTTGCTTAATTCTGAAGGGCTAACTTAAAAGACAACTTGACTTCCAGCCAGATGCTCACAATCAATGAGCCTCATCCTGGTGGCCAGCCTCCATCGACCCCCAACCTCCCTGCCTCCTGGTATTCTCGCTGTTAGATAGCTCCCCTCCCCAACCCTGTGTGAGGGTTGGTCTGTGAGACCAACAGAATATGGCAGAAGATACTGTATGTCACTTCTGAAGTTAAGCTATAAAACATACTTTCATCTTGGTTATTCTCCTTCTTTCAGGGCAATTGCTCTGGGGGAAGTCAGCTGTCATGTCTTGAGCAACTCTCTAGAGAGGCCCATGCAACAGGGAATGAAAGCTCTGGTCAATGGTCATGTGAGCACGCCATCTTGGAAGTGGCTCCTCCAGCCCCACTCAAGCCTTCATATGATGCAGCACCAGCCGACATCCTGACTGAAACCACGTGAGAAACCTTGGGCCAGAACTTAGACTACACTTGGGTTCCAGACCCTCAGAAACGATGTGAGATAATGATAGTTTGTTGCTTTAAGCTGCTAAGTTTGGGGGTAATTTGATCCACAGCAATAGATAACTAATATAGCCTTTTAACCTGGGTCATTAGCTTTAAAACACGTGGAAGAGATAAGATAATAGGAATGGAGACAAAGAAGGATGAGGGGGATGTCTTTGAGAAGGAGCGGAGTTCTTTAGGAAGTAATTATATCTTCAATCATTGCCCCCATCCCATGCAATATGGGGACTCTTGACCTGTCTTCTCAAATTGGTGAGCTCCAGGGAAGTGCCTGTGATGTGGGAGAGAGAGTCTGGAGTAACCCCTTTTTTCCTGGAGTTACTTACTGGCAGTTGGCACCTCACTGGCGTATATGTAGTTGTGGGGTGTTGCACTTGGGCAGAAGAAGACGGTGCCTCATCCTTGGCATTTCATACAAGAAGGTTCTGCCATGTTGGGTAAAGGTGGGCTGAGCCAGGAGAGCCAGCCTAGGTGACCAAGGAGGGAGTCTCCCCCTGACAGTCAGAGTAGCTGAGGGTCTGAAAGCTTGACCACCGGTCTTTGAAGGTCCACCCAGCCTGGGACCTTGGACAGACTTACTGTCAGGGTCATTGCCTACACCAAGGATGGCATCACAGATGAATCCTTCCCGGATTCCCCCACACAGGTGGATCCAGACAAGTGCACCACTACCACCAGACACTGAGGGAGGGACTGGGCAAACAGAGAAGGCTGGCCTAGCAGAGAAGGGAGAGATCCTTCTCACATCCCACAAGGGGACTCTTGGAGCAGACAGGAGGGGTTGCTGGGAGGAGGGGGAAGGAGCACCATTGGACAAAGCTGTCTTCTGCTTCCCGAGCCCTGAGCAGGGGCCCTGAACCAGGCTGCGATACAAAACACCAATATCTGCAAGTGACAGAATGTTTCCTTGAAATGAAACTATTTAAAACTGAAAGTGGCTGTACATAGCCGGTATTTATAAGACGGGCTAACTTCGGTTTTTCCACTGCTGAAAAGGAATTGGGGTTTTGTTTTGTTTTGTTTTGTTTTGTTTTAGAGAAAAGGAAGTAAGTTTAAAAATAAAGCAAACCTCTAGTTGGCCCAGGGCTGGATGGAGACCATTCAGTTAAAGCTATTGAATGAGCAGTGAGACCTGAAACATGTATCCGACTTCCTCTTGAATGTTAAGTTGGTCAAGTTCCCTATGTGGGCATGCTGCACTCTTCCAAGACCTTCCACAATTATAAATGTGGATAAAAAGATTGTATAGTCTCTTGCCCCTTGTGAATACCGTTCCTTCTTCAACTCTAGACCAACTAGAAACTTCTGTGATGGTGTGGAAATGGCTTGTGTCTACACGGTCCAATATGGTAACCACTCACCGCACATCGCTACTCAACGCTGGAGAGGTCGCCAAAGCCAATCGAGGGACTGACTTTAAAATTGTATTTTTTTAAAGATTTTTGAAAAGTTTTTATTTATTCATTTGAGAGAGAGAGAGAGAGTGTGTGTGTGTGTGTGTGTGTGAGCAGGATAGGGGCAGAGAGAGAGTGAGAGAGAATCCCAAGAAGGCTCCATTCGGTCACAGAACCCAACATGGGGCTCGATTTCACGAATGTGAGATCATGACCTGAGCCGAAATCAAGAGTATTTTAATTAACATAAACGTATGCAGCCACCTGTGGTTAGTGTTACCTTACGGGACCGAGCAGTGAGGGACAGAGTCGGACATATTTCTTTCTACTGAACTTTTGGATGTCTTCCTACATTTGGGGAGCATCTTTGTCGGTTTGCTATCTCAGATTCCCTGTCAAAGACAAGGACTTTGCTATCCCCTGTCAAAGACAGGGACACTTTGGCTCAAGATTTCTGACACTTCCTGGGGCGCCTGGGTGGCTCAATCAGTTAAGCGCGAGACTTCGGCTCAGGTCATGATCTCATGGTTCATGGGTTCGAGCCCCATGTCAGGCTCTATGCTGACAGCTCAGAGCCTGGAGCCTTCTTCAGATTCTGTGTCTCCCTCTCTCTCTGACCCTCCTCTGCTCACACTGTCTCTCTCTCTCTCTCTCTCTCTCAGAAATAAATAAAAACGTTTAAAAAAAAAAAGATTTCAGACACTTCCATACCATGTACCAAATTCTTCCCCATGTGTCCTCAGAACCTAATTGAGGAGAGCACTGGTATGCCTGGGTAGCTCAGTCAGTTGAGCGTCCCACTTTGACTCAGGTCATGATCTCGGGGTTGGTGAGTTCGAGCCCCGTGTCTGGCTCTGTGCTGACAGCTTGGAGCCTGGAGCTGCTTCGGAATCTGTGTCTCCCCCTGTCTCTGCCCTCCCCAGCTCATGCTCTGTCTCTCTCTGTCTCTCAATAACAAATAAATGTTAAAAAAAAAAAAAAAAAGAGGAGAGCATTTACAGTAATGTTTACATGGGGAAAACTTGAGCACAGACTGGATTCCGATAACATTAAGAAACTACTTAGGTCACTTCCAAGAGGGATTTGGGAACTAAAACCAAGAGCTCTTAACTCTATGACCAAATAGTGATGTTTTCCATAGGATATAATAGTTACTCAGTAGTGCTATGGTTTCCTGAGGAGACATAAGACTTAAAAAATTACTAAAATTGCAGGCTGTGGTCTTCAGAGATAAAGTAATGTGCTGTCTGTAATTTGCTTTAGATAATGGAGTGAGGAGCAGACAGAGGAAATAAGATTGGTCGATAATTGTTGAAGCCTTGTGATGAATTCATGGGTTCCCTTAGATCAGTCTAGTTTACATGTGTGTACTTTTTTTAATTAAAGAAGTTAAGAGCTTTAAACAAGATGGGAAAGTGCCTCTATTATATCAAGTAGAAGGGGGAAAAGAGAGGCGCCTGGCTGGCTCAGATAGTGGAGTGTGTGACTCTTGATTTCAAGTTTGTGAGTTCAAGCCCCACGTTGGGTGTGGAGCCTACTAAACAAACAAACAACAAACTACTAAAAAAAAAGAAAAGAAGGACAATAAGCATACAATAAAATGAGGAATTCACACAAATGGAAGGAAATATGCAATGTAATGTAGTGATTAGGATCCATATGACTGAGTTCAAATCCTGGCTAGAACCCCGACCTGGTTTCAGAAATTTTTTTTAGCTTTGCTCAACCTCCGTCTCCTTACCTATGGAATGAGGATCATACTGGAATGTACCTCTTAAAATTGCAGTGGAGAGGAAGGGGACCTATTTACGAAATATTTAGCCAGCATCTGGTACCCAAGTCCCGTCACTTATAACTGGGACATAGATTGACAAATGGCTGGTATTGCTACCAATACCTTTCTCAATTTTCTGCAAAAAGGATGTCTTCCTTTTATATTCAAGGAAGAAAATGT
Source organism: Proteles cristata cristata (assembly GCA_017311185.1). Lineage (NCBI taxonomy): Eukaryota > Metazoa > Chordata > Mammalia > Carnivora > Hyaenidae > Proteles > Proteles cristata. The sequence continues at coordinate 41,839 of JAESUZ010005400.1, forward strand.
GTGTTTGTTCGTTCGTTTAAATGAAAAGAACAGTTCCTTCCATTGCTACCTCTGTGTTCTGAAAAACTGCCAGTAAAGTCAGTTAATAATTTATCGGATGTTCTAAACTTTAGCAAAAGGAGAATTCCAGCTTGTGTCTGAATAAGCGGAATTCCCCGTGAAAACCCTGTATCGTGGCCTTGGGGACATGTGTTAGGAAAGCATCGTCTGGAAGCTTCCTCTGGCCTGGGGGGTGGGGGTGGGGGGTCTTGTCTGTGTGAGTCCTGACCCAAAAGCTTTCTGCACTGATGGACAGAACTTCTCCTTCTTATTTATTTATTTTTAAGTTTTTTAAGTTGATTAATGCATTTGTTGAGAGAGGGCACAAGTGGGGGAGGGGAGAGAGAGAGAGGGAGAGAGAGAATCCCAAGCAGGCTCCATGCTGTCAGTGCAGAGCCCATTGCGGAGCTCGAACTCACGAACCGTGAGATCACGACCTGAGCTGAAATCAAGAGTCAGATGCTTAACCAATTGAGCCACCCAGGAGCCCCTATTTTTTTAAGTAAGCTCTACACCCAGCATGGGGGGGGGGGTTGAACTCATGACCCTGAGATCAAAAGCCACGCATTCTACCAGTTGAGGCAGCCAGGTGCCCCTGATGACTTTCTTTGCAGGAGCTGTTACACATTTCCCTTTCCATTAGATTTGCATCTTTCAAACCATGTATCTCCTTCCATTGGGACTGCTAGTTATGAATCCCTTCCAAGTGGCGGTGATGTTTCTGAAATTATATTTTGCTTCTTTCAGTAACATGAAAATCCTGCCTTATCCATTCCCTATACCCTTTGCATTGGGAGACACACCTGCAAAGCCATAAAGTTGTCATCTCTATTTTTGCTCAAGAATAATGACACTCACTGTCTCTGTTATCTGTTCTGGACTCTTGCATGAAGGCTGTTTTCATTTTCTCCTCAACTATCAGTACCAGTAACTTGACTGAAACCACTAAACCAGAGGGGTGGGAGGGAGAATATTGGCTTGTATAACTGAGAAGTCCAAGGAGCAGGGTTAGCTTCAGGCATGGTTAGATCCAGGTGCTGTAATGTTTTCAGGTGTTTCTCTCTCTCCATCATCAGGCTCAGCTTTCTGCTATGTTGACCTCAGTCTCAGTCTCCTTAAAGCAAGGTGACACTCAGCAGCTCCAGACATATCAGTGATCATCTCAGCCTCTCTAATAGAGAAAGAAAGCACACGTGACTCCCAGGCATTTGAGCAAAGTACCAATGACAACCCTCACTGGTCCAGACGGGGTCATGTGTCCACCTCTGAAGCAGTCATTGAAATTTTGGTAACTTTTCTGGTGCCAAAAGATGAGATCAGCCCTCTTTGGCCGCATAGACCATGAGAAGAAGATGGATGGTTTCCCTTCCAAGATAGAGAAGCTGTTGAAAGAAGACAGCAAATGGACGCCACGCAGACCAAAACAACAGATGTCCACTCTGCATCCCATAACAGCCTTTTTCCGATGCCCTTCGATGGCATTGGGAAATCTCCTGCCAAACACCTTCTTCTCCAGCTCTGTGGCGCTCTCTGTCCTTCGCCAGTGGCCCCATGTTCCATTGCGTTGGCCTCGTGCCCAGGAAATGAAATCTCTTCAACACCATTGACATCACCAGCTGCTCACGTCCAATATCCTCTTGGATATTCATCCGCTGAATGAAAACATGGACTACTACCTGTAACCCCCACCCCCCAACTCCGCCAATCCTTCAGAGTCCATGTCAGAACTGCCAAGCTTCCAGAGACATAGTTCAGATTTCCTTTGACCGCACCGTTCCTCCACACGTGGATCAGAAGAAGGAGGGGCTGCGTGGAGGTTCTGTGCAAATATCTATCCCATCCTGTGTCCGTGCTCCAGAAACACGCCCCTCCCGGCGTGCCGCACCTGGTCTCAGACGGGAATCTGTGTATTCTGGGAATGCACAAGTTTGTTTGTTTGTTTATTTGCTTTTCATCCAGCCATGGCCGCCCTCTCTCAATACTCAGATACTATAGCACCTGGCCTAGCACAGAAGACACACCGTATATATTCAGTGATGCATGCCCTGTTTTTCCAAGGGCCCTCAGAAAAACCCAAACCAGACCAAACAAGAAAACTAAGCCGAATTTGGAATCAGGAAAGAGATCCTGGGACTTCATCCGTAACGTATTTTTCAAGCGAGGTGGCGGGGTCTGCGAATGCGTATTGCGTTACCGGTGAGCCTTCTGAAATGTTTCATACGTTAAAAAGCGCGCAGGCTGCAACTCCAAGCTGACCAGCCAAAAAGCTAATTGGATCGTGTCCCAACCCGCGTGGCTCCCCACAGCCCACAGGAGGTCAACAGAGGCTGTTGGCACGTGACGTCCAAGATGTCGTCCAATCTTCCTTTCCCTTATCTATTAACGACTGAGGGTTTGTGTCTTGACCCCAAACCCCCACCAAAACAGTTAACCATGTTGAAGCTCTAAGTCCCAATGAGATTTTAAAAAAAAAGTTTTTTAATGTTTATTTATTCTTGGGGTTGGGGGGAGAGACAGAGCACGAGCAGGGAAGGGGCAGAGAGAGAGACACACAGAATCCAAAGCAGGCTCCAGGCTCTGAGCTGTCAGCACAGAGAGGCTCCAACTCATGAGCCCTGAGATCATGACCTGAGCCTAAGTCCGATGCTCAACTGACTGAGCCACCCAGGCGCCCCAAGGAGATTATTTCTGAAGGTGATAGTGATGAGGTTTTTTGAGGGATGGTAGGGTTTGTGGGGCCCAGAGCCGACAGCCAAGAGAGAATTCTTGAAGACATCTTTGGTGCAAAAAAGGGATTTTAAGAAAGCACAGGGACAGGACCCGTGGGCAGAAAGAGCTGCCTGGGGACCCTGTGGAGAGGCAGGTTATATATTTGGGAGTTGGGGGAGGGAAAGTCCGGAGAAAGTTTCCAAAGGGATTTTCATATGCTAAGGAAGATTCCCAGGATACTGGAGGCCTGGCTTTTGTCAGGCTAAGGTGGTTTTTCCCTCCAGCAGTGTTCACATTAATGCTCCAGGCAGTTCCTGGAGAAGCAGTTTCCTCTGCCAGCTTCAAGTGGCTGACAATGGGCTGCAGGTTACAAGATTTAATTTTACCTGCCATTTCCTTCTGCCTTTGTTCCCCACATCACTTTGGAGGGGTGATGTTGAGGCTCCAGGAAACTGATCAGTCTATTGATAAGATTGGCTTTTTCCTGCAACTTACGAAGACATTTGTAAATTAATAGATCCACGAAGACATTTGTAAATTAATAGATCCACGTCCATCAGAACTGTGACGTCTATCAGTTAACCATTGGTTTTTCCCTTTTCCTTTGTCCCTGGGCAGCCAGGAGTCCCCGAGGAATAGCACCCATATCCCAACTGCGGGTGGGGAGAGTTTCCTGGCTCTCAACTTGCCTTATGCTCCCTCATCAATAGGGTTAAATAAGGTCATTCGAGCGGAGTCCCCGTGATGAGATTAGTGTCCCTAAGGACACAGTGAGAAGATGGCTGGCTGCAAGCCAGGAGGGGAGCTCTCACCAGACACTAAACCTTCAGGCACCTTGATCTTAGACCTCCTAGCCTCCCGTGGGAAATAAGCGTCCGTTGTTTAAACACCCAGTCCGAGGTACTTGATTATAACATCCCTAGCTGACAAAGGCCACTCCCCTCCCTCAGCCATGGCTTCAGGTACCTTGAATCCTTCCCAGTTCCCTGAATGAGCTATGTTCTCTCTCAACTGGGTGTTTCGGAGTCTGCCTTCTCTCCCTTTCTTCACACAGATCCCTCCTATTTACTCATTGCATTTGTTTCAGGAGGCTAACAAGAAGGTCCCAGAATGCAACAGCTTAAAAAGCATAAACTTCTCCAGGCAGCTGCCTGGCTCAGTTTGTAGCACACACGACCCTTGATTGCAGGGTTGTGAGTTCAAGCCCCACGATGGGTATGGAGCCTACTTAAAATTTAAAAAATTGGTTAAGCGGCCAACTTCGGCTGAGGTCATTATCTCACGGTTGGTGGGTTCGAGCCCCGCATCGGGCTCTGTGCTGACAGCTCAGAGCCTGGAGCCTGTTTCGGATTCTGTGTCTCCCTCTCTGTCTCTCTCTGCCCCTCCTCCACTTGTGCTCTGTCTCTCAAAGGTGAATAAATGTTAAACATTTTTTAAATATTTTAATTAAAAAAAGGAATATAAATTTCTTTTTGCTCCAGCAGTGGTTCTGACATAAGCTTGTCCAGGTGAGTGGGAAGCTCTGTTCCTAGAGGTCATTCAAAGCCCAGGTTCCTTCCAGTCATTGCTCTGCCTGCCTCCAGAGCCTCACGGCCCGCCGCATATCGAAGCTGGGTCTCGTCCCCAGGCAGAATCTACCTGCAGGAGGAAGGCACACAGGGATGCTCTGAAGTCCAGACTCACAAGTGGGTCCTATCATTTCCACTCGTTCTATTGGTGATAACTAGTCACATGATCACAACTAACTGCTGGGGATGCTGGGAAATGTAGTCCTTACATAAACAGCCATGTGCCTGCCTATAGTTCTCCTATAAATGGAGGAATGAATTTCAACAAGCAACTGAAGTTCAGACCTGGACTCCTGAATGGCCTACTCTGTCCTGACCTCCCTAAATCAGCTGTCCCTCTTGCAAACACCTAAGGCATTACATAGCAAATATTTCTGTAGTTGCTGACCTCTCCCCTTCACCTGCTTCCCTGACTAGATTATGAGCATGTTGCATGGGGCTGTGCAAACTCAATGCCTTGTGCTTTCTGGCCATTTTGAGTAAAGGTGTGGAGGACCGGCTACTTAACTCGCAGGGCTCAGTACAAAATGAAAGTGTAGGGCCCCTTGTCCAAAAGCGACTCAGAATTTTTTTTTAAAGATTTACTTATCTTATATCTGAAAGAGAGAGAAATCGCAAGTGGAGGAGGGGCAGAGAGATGGGGAGAAAGAGTGAGAGAGAGTCCCAAGCAGGGCCTGCGCTGATTGTCTGGGTCCCGACGCAGGGCTCGAACCCACAAACCTCGAGATCATGACCTGAGCCGACATCAGGCACTTAACCAACTGAGCCACCCGGGGGGCCCCAAAAGTAACTAAGAATTCTAAGATGACAGAAGAGCAATTAAACCAAATGCAGCGTCCTGGAGGCAGGTCCCTGGGTACCTGCGCCCATGTCACCAGCCCTGAAGGCATGACATATAACCCAACTGCATTGACTAGCCTGCACCCCCCCGCCACCCACCCCCCCGCCGCCTAGAAGAAAAGCCACATATCTGTTGTGCAGCCTCATGCAGGGAGCCTGGAGATGAGTCAGATGGAGCTTGTGAATATCCGGGAAGTCCACCTTCACCGTCCACACAGGCTAACCTTGATAGAGGCCACGGGGATGGTGAGGGAATTTCCCAGGTTGCACTCCCTTGTCCTCTGGGAGGTGGGGACACAGTGCCGGCCAAGCCAGAGACACAGCGTCCTGCCTTCCCACCCCCCTCACCTGTCACCGCTGCAGAAGGAGTCACCACGGCAGTTTTGAAACTGCATCATAGACTGGGGGGCAGGGGGAGAGGGAGGCTCTGAAGTCGTCGGCAAGCAGCTCCCCAGCATCTGCTCGAACACCTCCAGCGACAGAGAACTTCCTACCTCCCCGGGCAGCTCCTTCTGCTTCTGACAGCTCTGCGGATGGAGTTCTTCCTAGAGTTGAGCCAAAACCTCCTCCTTCCTCGTGACTCCCCCCTCCCCTCAGAGCCAGGCAAGAATTGTAATGCCACCCCGGTGCCCTTGGGCGTCTAGGGGGCTCTGATGTTCGCCTGAAGGCAGAGGTTGTCGATTATGGGCCACAGATGTACTGCGTTTGGCCCAGGCAAGGTTAATTATTATTATTATTCATTATTATTTTTTTTTAATTTTTTTTAATGTTTTATTTATTTTTAGGAGAGAGAGAGAGACAGCATGAGCAGGGGGAGGGCCAGAGAGAGAGGGAGTCACAGGCTGAAACAGGCTCCAGGCTCTGAGCTGGCAGTCAGCACAGAGCCCGACGCGGGGCTCGAACCCACGAACTGCGAGATCATGACCTAAGCGAAAGTCAGATGCTTAACCGACTAAGCCACCCAGGCGCCCCTATTATTTATTCATTATTATTATTTGGTGGGTTGCCGATGCTGAAAAATCTGGAGGGCTCACACAAAATGTAGAACCAAAGCCTCTAAAACATGAAAGCTCTGGCAAGTCTGGGCTCATATTTGCACCATCCTACCTGTGACTAAAGATACTGAAGAATGGATGCGGGCCGCGCCCCTGCCGCTCGCTGTCCATCACAGCCTGCTGCTTGGTTCCGTGCTACCCGTGGGTGTGCATGTAACGTCTTAGCCCTTACAC
>JAESUZ010005401.1:0-12777 GCA_017311185.1 Proteles cristata cristata
TGGGACGCAGCCCCGGTGGGCAGAGTGGAAGGTGCCGGGGGCCAGGCGGTAGGCCCAGCCCGCCCCTCCCTGTGGCCGGGACCCGATCCCACCAGGGTGGCTCAGGGGCAGGACGCAGAGACAAGCCAGGGCCGGGCGGGCCTCCGGGACTGGCTCTCCACCTGCCCTGAGTGAGTGCCACTTCGGGCCCTCCCCCCAGGGGAAGCGATGGCCGTGTGGGGGGCGAGAAGCAGAGCGCCCGTGCCCCAGGGAGAGAGCACCTGGGGGTCCCACAAAGGAAAGTCGCTGCTGTAGCTTGGGTAGCTTGTTTTATTCTGGGTAACTTTCTGGAGCTCATTAATTTCCTTTAGCGTTTTGGGGTGTTTTAATGCCAATAAAATGTCCTTGAAAACTCCGTAACTGGTTGGGGAAAGTCTTCCTCTGTTGACGCGATCGTGAAATCCACAGCCTGGCCGTGCCTGAGTCGGCTCCCTCCAGTCGTGGGGCAGGATCCCTCACCCCTGCGGTTCCCGGGGCTTGAGGGGCCGTGCAGGTTTGAGAGGTCGCATGGGGCCCCGGGGGGCGCAGGGTCAGCTTCCTGCCCTGGCCGTGGACACAGCAAGATGCACGTGCTGGGTGTGTATCAGTCAGCACGGGCCGCTGGACAAAACGCCGCGGTCCCCAGGCAGAGACAACGTGCACTTATGTTTCCACGGTTCTGGAAGCCAGCAGGAAGACCCTGGTGTCACGGGGCCGGTGGCTCCTGAGCGTGTAGACACCGTGTCCTCGCGTGTCCTGACCTCCTACACGGAACTTATGTAATGATGTCATCCGTACATGCTCAGTGCAACCGGAGGCCTGGTCACACTGCGTTAGGTCCCACCCTAGTGACCTCACTGCCACTCAAAAGACCCTATGGCCCAATACGGTCACATTCTGAGGTCCTGGGGGTCAAGGCTTCAAAATTGGGGTTTGGGGAGGGTTGCCTGGGTGCCTCAGTCAGTTAAGATGGGAGTTTGGGGAACACACTTCGGTCCTGGACATGTGAGTTGGGTCCAGGGATGAGGACCAGGTGGGAGCCCAGGAAAGGCCAAGCCAGGGAAGGCGCAGCGTGAACGCCACCACCGGGCGGAGGGGCGGGAAAGATCAAGTTCTTGGGGGAGACCTAACTGGGGACGGGCGGGCCGTTGTGTCAGGAGGCCGTGGGGACGATGGCCAGCCCTGACGGACTCGGGATTCTGTCCTCGCGGTGGCCAGGGTCTCGGGTCCAGGAGAAGGGCCCGGGTTGCAGGAGATGCGCACACCTCGCGCGGAAGGACTGGAGGGCGCTGGGGAAGGGAGGCCAGCACGAGGGGCTGCGGGCTTCTGGGGACGCCGAGGGAGTGGCGAGTGGGCTCTGAGAGGGCAGGTCAACAGCCCAGCTCGAGGCCCAGTCCTGGCCAGCGCGGCCACGGTGCCTCGGGCTGCTCAGGAAGTGCCGTCCCGGCCCCCGTGGGCGAGACAGGATCCAACGCAGGACAGGGGCGGCCTCACCAGTGGGGGGGACACCAAAGACAGGGGGCGTGGGGAGAAGCCCTGGCCCTCGGGGAGCCTGGAGGCTCCAGGCGACCACACCGCCTTCCTCCCGGTCCCGAGGCCCTGCCTCCCGGTCCCCCACCCCGTCCCTGGACCACTGACCAGCCTCTATCCTGCCCACCCGCCCACAGGAACGCAGGGCTCCTCTGCAGCCGGCTGCGCCCACGCCCTTCTCGCTGGACACGGAGCAGACCATACCCTCCACCCTCAGGGCGGGGACGCCTGCTCTGGAGAGCCACCTCCCACCAGGCCCCAGGTTCCCTGGTGTCCTCAGCCTGGAACCCCGCCCTCCCCCTGGGCCCCCCGTGACCCACACACACCTACACGCCTCCCCATGCAGCCCCTGCACACCCCCTAAGGTCCAGCCGGCTGCTCCTGTGTGAGCCCTGAGGGCATCTCCTCCTGCTTGCCAGCCCCCTCCAAGCCCCCTACCCTGGGCTTCAGCTCACACACAAACCTCTCCGCATGTCCCCCTGCCTGAGCTCACCCCTCGACCTGCACCTCACACACACCTGCCCGCGGGCTGACCTCACTCCGTGCTCCGGGGACACACCCGGACCCACCCTCCTCCCCCACTCACAAGGAACCAGCTGGCCGCCTGCACCCTGCACCCACGGCGGCCCCGAGAGGCTGTGCCGGCGGGGTGGGTGCGGGGAGGCTGCCACTCACTGAACGTTTGTGTCAGAGTCCATGTGTGGAAATCCCGAGCCCACGTATGATGCTGTTAGGAGGTGGGGCTTCGGGGCACCGGAGGTCACCCGGGTGGAGCCCCATGAATGGGGTTAGTGCCCTGAGGAAAAAGCGAGCTGCCTCACCCCTTCCAGCCCGAGGAGGTGCAGAGAGAAGACGCCATCCGGGAGCCAGGAAGGGCCCCCTCCGACACCACGCCTGCAGGCGCCTCCTATGGGGTGTCCAGCCCCCACACCCGTGACGAGAGTGTGCAGTCTCCGTCGGGGCAGCAGACATCCTGGAGCAGGAGCCACTGGCGCTCTGTTCCTCTGACCGGGAACAGCGTGTTCCGGAAAACCCCCGCTCCTGTGGCCTGGACCCCAGAACAGAGAAGGCGCAGACAAACTGCCGCAAACACAGTGGTGGTGGACAAGTGAGCCCAGGAGGCCGGGCCCCGCCGCCCGGGGCGCGTCCGGGCAGGAGCCACCACGCGAAGAGAACTCACAAGCAGGCGTGCAATGTGGAGACGGCCACGTCGGGCACACTCACACGCTGCTTTGACTTCTGCAGTCTTCAGACGACGAGGCGGGGCTGTCGCGAGCGACAGAACCCAGACGCGTGGGCAAGCTGCAGACACACAGAAACGGAGCTGGACGCACGCGCTCCCAAAGCGGGCTGTCCTTCACGGAACGGGCTTGTGTGCCGGTGGGGCGTTGGCCGGGGTCTGGAGGCTCCGTCAGGACCTAATGCTGCAGCCTTGGGGCAGAATCCCTTCTTCCGCCAGAAACCTCCGCTTTTGTTCTTAAGTCCTTCGCTGACCGGATGAGCCCCCCACGCTATGGAGGGTAATGTCCCTTACTCACAGTCCACTGACCTACCTGCACAGGTAGACAGCTGTGTGAATAGCCCAGCTGAGGGAGCATGCAAGACTGACGGCCACGGGGACGTGCTCTCCCGTCGCGCCCCAGTGCAAGAGGCGGGCCCACTGCTTCCTACGGAGACGAAGGGGACGCCGTGCTGAGCCCGCAGCCCCTGCCTGTAGGGGGTGCACCCCTGTCTCCTGACCCCAGAGCTCTTGTTCTGTCCTCTGTCCACACGGCCTCCTGCAGACGCTCCCGAACCCCCTCCACTTCCAGTCCCTGCCTTTGGGGACAGGTCACGGGGGAAGGTCCCTCCAGCCCAGAGACGTGCGGAGAGCACAGAGCGCGGTCAGGTCTGAGAAGGGGACACCCCTTAAGTGCTGGAGGGCGATTTCGTCGCGGGCGCCTGCGCCGCCGCCGCCGGACGTCAGCATGGTGCTAATGAGACACACGTGCCCTCTGACCACACGGCGGCTCCAGACCAGGACAAAGGCACAGGCCGAGTAGACCCGTTGACAGACCAGGGAGGGCGGCTGGGCCAGCGCCATGAGCCCAAAGATCGGGGGTGTGCGGCCCCCTGGCGGAGCGGCCCGTCCGTGGGGCGGGGGAAGCTTCACCCTGAAGCAGAGCCTGGAGGGGCCGCGGGGCAGCCGGGGGTCTGCTCCTCAGCGCCTGGTCTCCTGCCCGCCCAGGCCACAGACCCCCAGGACCCCGGACAAGTGGGGCCACGTGGGAGAAGACATTTGTGCCATGGCGAGGGGGGTTCCCAAAACTTGCTATGGTCCTGAGTCCCAGGCGGACATATGATGAACACCTTTCGAAGGTTTGCATCTAGCCCATTAATTAAGTAGAACCCAAACCATCTGCTTCACATAGTTGAATGAAGAATGCTGAAAAGGTGTTTCTACACCACCTGGGTTTCTCCATGGGAGGCAGGGAAGGACCCGCCATCCTTCCAAAGGAGAGAAGTTGACTAAAACAGCTCAAAGACCACGACAGCCTCAGAGTCCGCATTGAATCAAATCACCTGCAAAGGTGTATAAGGCGGCAACTTTATTTCCACGGAAGACCTAAGAAGTAATCTTTCTTTATTTGCAGAGGGAGAGAGTGTGCAGGGGAGGGGCAGAGAGAGAGAGAGAGAAGGAGAATCCCAAGCAGGCGCCACCCTCAGCACAGAGCAGGACTCGATCCCACGACCTTGTCTGTGATCATGACCTGAGCCACAATTAAGAGTCAGACACTCCATCCACGGAGCCACCCAGGTGCCCCCTGTAAGAAGTAAACTCTGGGTCCCTTTCTATGTCTTGCAAAATAGTGTCTAAGCATACTTTGCTCTCAGAATATCCAGAATGTGCAGAGCACTGCTGCAAATCAGTTGGGAAAGTCACACGATTCAGCAGAGAAACAGACGAGGGCTTGAACAGATGTTTCACAGATGATATCCTAACAGCTCTCCAGCGTACAGAAGGGACACTACGCGCCACCCGCGGCGAGAGAAGTGAAAATTTCTGAAAAGCCACAGGAGAGAAAGTGGTTCCGATTCCGACGGCGGTGCAGTGGTTTCTATCACACTAAACCTTCCCAGGTAGCAAATAGAAAGTGGAAACAGGGCACAGCAGACAGTGATTTTTAAAATTTTTTAATGTCCAATTATTTCTGAGAGAGGGACAGCGTGAGCAGGGGACGGTCAGAGAGAGAGGGAGACACAGAATCCGAAGCAGCTCCAGGCCCTGAGCTGTCAGCACAGAGCACGACGCTTCCAACCCACGAAGCGTGAGATCATGACCTGAGCCGAAGTCGGACGCGTAAGCGACTGACCCCCAGGCACCCCGACACTGCAGAATGAGCAGAAGCCGGCGGGCCCCGGGGAGGACTGAGCCCTGGACAGACGGGTCTGCGGGCAAAGCCCCGTTGGTGCGACGGGTGTGGTGGGAACACAGGGCAGCGCACAGCCATCCAGACACAGGGCCAGGTCCCGGGCCTCGGGCGGTGCCTCAGGCGGCTGGAAATCAAGGCAGGGAGACACCGAGCGGGACCGAGAGTCCGCACGCAAAGCCCCCTCACGCCCTGGCCCACCCCTGCCCGGGTGTGTGGAGAAGCCCCATAGGGCCCTGGACGCGCCCCGCCCGGGGTCGGAGGAGCGCCGGCTCCACTACTGCCCGCTGCCTGGCAGACAGATTTTGGAGTTGAGCCCAAACGGAGGCCGGCCTCCTTCCATAAACGAGGAAGAGCACGAAACCCACAGGCTGTGCCTCATGACAGCCACGACACCCAGCGCACCACGACGGTGACCAGATACGCGGAGAAAGGAGAAAGTGTGAGCCACGGTCCACGCGAGAGCGGCCCAGGCGGGCCAACCCAATTATCGGACAGGGACGCGGAGACAGCTACCGTTCAAATGTTCAAAGTCGCGCAGGGCGTTCTAGGCTGAAGGGACCATCCGCATGGCTTCAAACCCTGACGAGCTCAGCGGCAGGAAGGGGAGTATAAGAAAGATCAGCGCACTCAAATGCATATCAGAAAATGGACACAGTGTCTGTGTGTCCTGCGTGTCACGTGTCCAGAGGCATGACAGACGCACCACAGGAAAGTGACAGTACACGCAGGGAACAGACGTCCCGCGGGGAAGATGCTCGCCGGGAAGCAGCAGGAGGCGTCTGTACGTGCCGCGCGGGGGGCGGTCAATGGGCACTTCTACGTCCACAGCTAATACCTTTCAGAAACGGGTCATAGACGTAGGCTGATCCACAGAAGTCCTGAGAGCGTCCCCAGGGCCGCAGCCAAAGTAAGGGTCCCAGAGACCCCAGAGCCGGCAGACACTGGGGTGCGTGACAGGGAAGGAGCGCCAGAGACGGCAGACCCAGATAAGGTACCATTTTCCCTCTAACTTTCTTAAGAAAGTAACTGATTCTTTAAAGTAAAAAATGTGGGGTGCCTGGGTGGCTTAGTCGGTTGAGCGTCCGACTTTCGCTTAGGTCATGATCTCGCGGTTCGTGGGTTCGAGCCCCGTATCGGGCTCTGTGCTGACTGCCAAGCTCAGAGCCTGGAGCCTGTTTCAGTCTGTGACTCCCTCTCTCTCTGACCCTCCCCTGCTCACGCTGTCTCTCTCTCTCTCTCTCCTAGAAATAGATAAAAACATTGAAAATAATAATAATAACAAACAAAAAAATAAAGTAAAAAATGTAACTGCGTATTGTGGGCCCAGAACATGCATAACTGCAAAGTGCCAGACAGCAGCAGACACGCCAAGCAGGGCGCCAAGGAGTCTATACCCTGCCCCTCCCCCGCGGGTGAGTCTACGGGCCCCCCCATGAGTCTATGCCCCACCCCCCCGTGCTTTTAACTTACGTAAAGAAGCAAAACACCACCTGTAAGTTCACCTCCAAGTTCAGGGCGCACATAGGATTCGCTGAAAAGAACACAAATCAGTGTAACTATAACTACAGAATTGATGCAGAGATTCGGACGGAATACTCAAAAGTGCTGCGTTAACCCACAGGACGCGGGAAAGGAGGGATGAGGCTACGGCAAGGACGTGTGGCGCCTCGACTTTGGCTGTGTTTCCGTCAAACCAGGGATGAGGCCAGGACGCGGGTCACGGTGAATGTGTGACAGGACCCACGTGCAGACCCTGAAATCAGTCGGGCTCAGACAGCACAAGCAATGCGCTGAACGCGCCAAGTGGGTGTCGCGTGTGGAGATGCTTCAGCTACGCAAGTAAACACACAACAGGCGTGCGGAAGGGTCGCGCACGTGCGTTCCCTGCTAATAATGGATCTGTGGGTGTTAGATTACAACGCAAATGTTTTCCTGGGAGCGGTGTGACCAGAACTGTTTGGACATGCCCGTCTAGCGTGTTATTGGAGGTCCCGGCCAGGCTGTGTGACGAAGGAGGGAAACCGCGCTGCTGAGACGGAAGGGACGATGGGAAACGGTCACTGTTTGCAGAAGACACAATCGCGTACCACCACGAGGCGGCAGAATGCAGACAGCTCTCGGGAACCGGCGGGGGCAGCAGCCGGGTCACCACACAGCAGGCGGTCGTGTGGCGCTGGGTCCGCAAAACCTGCTGAGAACGTGCCAGCACACACACGGCATGATTCACACCAATCCACGACTTACCGAAGGAAGGATGTCCAAGAAATGGCAGCTCCGGCAACGGACCTACAAAGGCCCCGAGTGTGTGGAGAAAACCGCTTTGGCGAGCGGGGCAGCACCACCGGGTGTCCCTCGCCTCCGGACTGACACTCGTGGCGCCTTCCCAACCCAGAGTCCAGCCGACTCGGCTTTGTGTGTTGGGTTATTTATGTCTGAGACCCACCTGCAGCTGAGAGAATTTCGGGAAACTACCAGCAAAGGCTGAGGGGTTTCTGAGACTCCGTCCCCCAGATGATAAGACATACACGGAACTGTCACTGAGAAAGGGTGGTGTGTGGCGCACACCCACGGACCCAGCAGAGGACTGGGCGCCCAGTGAGCGAGGCCCCGCCAGGCCACGGGACACCCGGGAGGCGGGTGGCGGGTGGCCTGTGTGGGTCTTCCAGGGGCTGGAAGAGGCAGCCCGGCCCTGGAGACACCTGGCCCACACTTCCACGATGTGGGCGTCCATTTCCGTGGCTTTAAGGCACCACTGCTGGGACCCTTGGTTCTGGCGGCCCCAGGAGAGCCCCACGGCAGCCCGCGGAAGCGGGGCCTCAGCATCAATAACCTGTGTTTATTCGGCCGTGTGGACGTCGGGAATGTCTGCTGAATGATGGACGGACGTGACGAGCAGCGCCTGTTAGTAACGGGGCCATTTCATGAGAAAGAGGAGACACCGTGCGCTCGAGAATGGCTGCCCACTGCCGAGCGCCGGTGGCAGTGGCATCCTGGCGGGGCGGGCGGGTGTGGAGCGGAGCCGGGCCTGGGCCGGGGCGAGGAGGCTCAAGAAGCAGCGGGGCGAGCTGCGTCCAGGCCTGCGTCGGGGCGGGAAGCCCGGGCGGGCGGGCGGTCCCCAGGCCTGCGTCCAGGGCCACAACCACACAACCCACAACGGGTCACAGTACCCAGGGACTCTCTGGGACCCTCCCCCACCACGGGCACCAGGGGAGCTGAGCCCCAGCTGAGTGTGGCGGATCTGAAGGTCAGCTGCGGCCGCCCTTGGTGGACGTCCTGGCCCGGAGGCATCGAAGACGCAGCTGAGCCTGGCCCTCCCTCCCAGCAGCCCTCGGCGGGGGCTGGCACATGCCCCCTGCTGTCCCACAAGCCTTAACGCCAGGGCCCCCCTCAGCGGGCTCACCAAGGAGGAACGTTCAGCCTCCCCTGCCCAGGAACCCAACTCCAGGCCTCCCCACAGCCGAGGGCACGACGGGGCTGGCGCCTTGGACCCCATACCGCCCCCGCCCGCCCTGCACACACTGCCCATCACCCAGCCCTCCACCATCAGCAGGGCCTTTCAAGGGCTGGGGCTCGGGGTCGCCTTCCCCCTGCTCCCCCAACACACACCAGCACCCATGCCCAGCAGGTCCCGTCTCCCGTCTCCCGTCTGCAGGCAGGACACACGCAGAGGCCAGAGCAGGACAGCCCGGGGGGTGAGGACAGCCACCGCAGGGCCGCAGGGGGGACTCAGGGGACAGGAGGCCTTCCTCTCCGAGACCAAGGGACCCCGAGGCCGGCTCCCCAGCAGCAGCACCCCCTGCGACGTCGGGGTAGAACCAGGACGCTGGCTGGGCACGGAGGCCCCGCCCCCAATGCCCACAGCCTGGGCAGGATGAGCAGGGGGCGTGGGGGGCGGCTGGCAGTGGAGCCCCGAGCCCAGCACACTCACACGTGCACAGGCTGCAGGCCGCCTGGCACCACCTGGCCTGGGCCCGCGGGGGCAGCAGCCTCCCAGGGGGCGCTCTGCCAGCCCTGTGGTTTCTGTCAGAATCACCAGCCTTTCCAGGGAACTGGGCTCTGCCCTTCTGCCCCCCCCGAAGCACGTGGGGGCGGAGGGGCCCTGTCTCCCCCGGCCTCACGTTCAGGGCCTCCAGGGACCAGGCTCTGCCCCAGGCAGCAGCCTCTCTAGGTCTCCCAAGTGACCCCAAAGGTCTCCCTGAGGGCACCCGGCCTGACAGAGGCCGCCTCCATGCAGCCCTCCTGCACCGGGACTGTGGGCCCTGAGCATCCTTTCTGGAGGTGCCTGCGGCCTCTGATCCCCGGCTGAGGGTCAGCTGGCCCACTGCTGACACAGCACGACGCGTGTGGGCCTTGACGGGCTGGCTCGAGGGCCTCACCTTCACACTGCCGTCGTGTGTCCCCTGGAGGCCGTGTGTCCCCAGAACCCTGAGGCACCCTGAGAGCACGAGTAGGGGAGGCCACGGGAGCCTGCCAACCCAGCTGGTCAGGGTGGGCTCCTGGGCGACACTGCGCCGTTTAGGGGAGGGAGAGGGAGGGAGAGGAAGGGAGAGACATCCTCCGTGGGCACCCACAGAACAGATCCCCGGCACAGTCCACCCCAGGCTCCGGAGGCTGAAGAGGACTTGCACGGCCACCGGCCACCTCAGAGCCACGTCCAGGCCCCACCCCAGGTCCCCGCTGGCCCTCAGTGGCCACACCCAGCAGGGGCAGCCCCAGGAAGCCCAGCTGCAGGGCAGTAGCACAGGGGCAAGTGTGCGGGCAACGGGCGAGGTCAGCTGCCAGCAGGGAGCCCAGGGCGGCCAGCGGGGGACCCTGCGCACTCCCACCCGGAGCCACTCCACCGGACCAGCCCCCAGCCTGGCTCCTCCGGGCCATGAGACACAGGAAGAAGGGTGGCATGCCCCCAGGAAGCCTTGCATCCACGTCTCGGGCACGTGGTCACGTGGGCCTCAGCTTCTTGAGCACAAAATATGAAAGACACTGTCCCCCAAGGGCTGCCTCAGGAGCAGTGGTGCCGGGGCCCCATGCTCCCCACTTCCTGGGGCATCATAGTGCCCACCAGAGTGTTGCAGCATAGTGAGTTCGCCGTGGCCTCGAGGGAGAGAGGCCACGAACGGGGCAGCAAGGGTGGTGGAGAGGAGTGCACTTCGTCCTGGGCCCAGGTGCCTCACCTGAGACCTCGAGGTTGCGACACAGACTTCCCAAGAACATAAAGGGACCTTCCAGGGCCGCTGAGGCCCCTGGGGGTTCCCACCCCATTTTTAGCCAGAGCACTGAGGCAAAGCTCCCCTCCCCCCAGGCCCAATTGTCTGATCGCAAAAATAGCACCCATGGTTACTAATGATTCACCTCATCCGTCCGGGAGCCGGTCCCGGAAGCTGCAGGAGGCCAGGCCGGGCCCCCAAGGAGGGGCAGCTACCTCAGGTACCCCAGCCACTGGCACTGGCCCAAGCGCAGTGACGGCAGTCTGCCCGGGGCCACTGCCCACCCAGCAGCGACAGAGCATCCTGGCCGCTGCTCGTCTCCCAGCTGTGACTCCCCCGCACAGGGACACACAGGAGCCAGAGACCGCCCAGAACCAACCCGAGGATGATAAGGGACTGAGAACTTCAGACACAACAGGCCTAGGGCAGGGCCCAAGCCTGAGAGGGTCAAGGGCCATGCAGAGGGCGTGGACAGTGGCCTGGGCATGGATCTGCCTGCAACGAACCAGGGCAGTGACCTCTAGCCCAGGGTCCAGGGGAAGCAGCGGGGAGCTGTTTCTATGCTGGACCAGGTGTCGGGCAGGCCTGGCCCACAACCACACGTGTGTGAGCTGGGCGGCCCGAGCCAGCCTGAGTTAAGGTGGGCCAGGCTGGCTGGGCTGGGCCCAATGCAGCTTGAGTAGTAGTTATGTGGAAAGGGTCCAACTACCCCAGGCTCAGCTGGGCCAGGCTGGCCCCTCTGGGCTCCACTTGGCTGTGTGGCACTGAGTAGAGTGAGATGGGCCAGGCTGGGCTGATTTTGCAGGAGCAGGTGGGCTGGAGGAAGCTGGGATGAGCTTGGTGGACAAGTCTGGCAGGCGGGAGTTTGTGGGGGCGACCCTGCCCTTGCATACAAAAGGCTTGGCCAGGCTGGGCACTTGTGGCTGAGCTGGGCCATCCTGAGCCAGGGGATCTGAGCCACACTGGGGGGCTGGAGGCAGGAAGGCCCGGGTCAGACGAAACGCTGTCCTTAGTGGGGGCTGTCCTGGGCTGGGCTGACCTGCGGGGACAGGTCTAAGGAGCAGAGCTGAGGCAGCCTGGGCTGGACTTCCCTAGACTGGCTCACCTTGGCTCACCGAGCTGAACAAGAATAACCTAAACTGCACTGCATTCACCGGAGCACAGCTGAGCGGAGCCGGAGAAAGCTGGGCCAGCTGACCAGGGGCTACGCTAGGCTGGGAAACAAACGGGCTACCTTGGCTCAACAGAGCTGAGCTTGTCTGATGTGTGCAAAGCTGGGCTGGGCTGAGACTGGGCTGAGCTGATCTCGGTTGAATGATCTGAGCTGGGCTGGGCTGGGCTGTACTGAGCTAAACTGGACTAAGCTGGGCTGGGTGGGCTGAACCGAGCTGAGCTGAGCTGAGCTGAGCTGGGCCGATCTGGGCCGATCTGGACTGGTCTGAACCAGGCTAGACTTGGCTGCACTGGGCTGGGCTGGGCTGAACTGGGCTGAGTTGAACTGGGCTGAGCTGGATTGAGCTGGGCCAAACTGGGCTAAATGATTCTGAGCTGGGCTGAGTTGACCTAGGCTGGACTGAGCTGGGCTGAGCTGGGCTGAACTGGGCTGGGCTGGGCTGAGCTGGACTAGACTGGACTGGGCTGAGCTGGGCTGAGATAAGCAGAGCTAAGCTAGACTGTGCTGAACTGGTTTGGCCTGGGTTGAGCTGAGCTGAGCTGAGCTGAGCTGAACTGGTCTGGGCTGGGTTGGGCTGAGCTTAGCTGGGCTGGACTGAGCTGGACTGAGCTGAGCTGAACTGGGCTGAGCTGGGCTGAGCTGGGCTAAGCTAAACTGGGCTGGACTGAGCTGGACTGGGTGAACTGGGCTGAGCTGGGCTGGGTTGAACTGGGCTAAACTGGACTGGGCTGAGCTGAGCTGGGCTGAGCTGGGCTAAACTGGGCTGAGCTGGACTGAGCTGGGCTGAGCTGGGCTGAGCTGGACTAAGCTAAGCTAAACTGGACTGATCTAGACCGAGCTGGGCTGGGCTGAGCTGTGCCGAGCTGGGCTAAACTGGACTGAGCTGGGTTGAGGCTGGGCTGAGCTGGGCTGAGCTGAGCTGGGCTGAGCTGGGCTGAGCTGGGCTGAACTGGGCTGACCTGGGCTGAGCTGGACTGAACTGGGCTGAGCTGAGCTGGACTGGACTGAGCTGGACTGAGCTGGGGCTGAGTTGGGCTGAGCTGGGCTGAGCTGGACTGAACTGGGCTAAGCTGGGTTGAACTGGGCTAAACTGGGCTGAGCTGGGCTGAGCTGGGCTGAGCTGAGCTAGGCTGAGCTGGGCTGAGCTGGGCTGACCTGGGCTGAGCTGGACTGAGCTGGGCTGAGCTGGGCTGACCTGAGCTGAGCTGGGCTGAGCTGGACTGAACTGGGCTAAGCTGGGTTGAACTGGGCTAAACTGGACTGAGCTGGGCTGAGCTGAGCTGGACTGAGCTGGGCTGAGCTGGACTGACCTGGGCTGAGCTGGGCTGAGCTGGGCTGAGCTGGGCTGGGCTGAGCTGGACTGAGCGGGGCTGAGCTGGGCTAAGCTGGGTTGAACTGGGCTAAACTGGACTGGGCTGAGCTGAGCTGGGCTGAGCTG
>JAESUZ010005402.1:0-24353 GCA_017311185.1 Proteles cristata cristata
AAAAAAAAAAAAAAAAAAGAATACAAACTTCAAAAAAAAAAAAATTAACAAGACAGGCAAAATTTCTTTCTTCAAGTAATTAGAATGTTGCAAAATAGATAGACCTAGCAAGAACTGATAGTTAAAAAGTGATTTCTATCATGACAGGAGAAGAAGAAAGTTAACAGTTATTCATTAGGACAAAAGCTCAGTGTCATCCAATGACAAATAGGCTCAGCACGTCTTCAGGTCTGGACAGTGCTAAACCAACATTAGCCAGGTGGAGGAGGGGCTAGGTTGGTGTCTCTCTTCCTCCCACAGACTGTTTACACGTGGAGACAGTATCAAAAGGATTCATGGAGAGCAGAAGTGCCAGGTTTAGAAGTAGCCTCTGTCATTTTTGCAACTATTGATTAGGCAAATCAAGTCACAGGTAGTACTCAGACCTAAGGGGTAGAGAAATAAACTCCATTCCTGGACTAGAGGAGCTACAAAGTAACACTGTAAAGAGTTCGAGTAAAGGAGAAATGAAGAATTGCCTCCAATTAAAGAAAAAACAAAACTGATGTGAAATTCACATACCATGAAATTAACCATTTTAAAAGTGAAGCCTTCAGGAGCAGTTAGTACATTCACAATACCCTTCAATCACTACCCTATTTACTTCTAAAACATTTCCATCACCACCCACACACTCTCCCCAAATGAAACTTTTACAGTTATACCTTATTTTCCCAGCCCCTGCCCTTAGCAAACATTAATCTTCTTTCCACCTCTATGGACTCACTTATTATGGACATTTCTTTCACTTAGCATAATGTTGTCAAGGTTCCTACAGGCTGAAGCCCCATATCAGTACTTTATTCCTTTTTTTTTTTTATGAATAATACTCCATTATGTGTATATACTACATTTTATTTAATCATTCACCAGCTGATGCATATTTGGGTTGTTTTGACCTCTGGGCTACTGCATTACTATAAATATACATGCATATGTGTTTGTTTGAATATTTACCTCCTTTTGATTTTTTTGGAGTATATACCTAGAAATGGAACCTCTGAATCAAATGGTAATTCTGCTTAATTTCTGAGGGCCACCCCCAACTGTATTGCCTCCGCTCTCGTAATCAGACAATCACAGAGAGAACAGAGGGACTCACAGCAGAGGTCATTCACTTGTTCTATAGAGCCAGGGGAGAGTCACAGGACATAGAGATATTTAAGCTGAATTACTAAGGATAACTGAGATTTGGCCACATGAAGTTATGGAAGGAGGGATGGCAATGAACAAAGAATGTTCCAAGAAATATGAATCATTTCAAAAGTCTGAAGGTAAAACAAAAGGAAGACACAACCGAATAGGAGATGAGTCATGTCTTGAGCTGTCAGAGGTATGTACGGTTAAAGGCAGCTTCTTCCTAAAGACATTGTCGGTAGAAGATACAACTCTACAGTATAGTACTCAACAGTGGCCTAGATCCTCCTGGTAAATATCCTAGGTAAGCTAGTCTTCTCAAACTCTTAAGTGAAGGAACAAGGTTCTGGGTTTTGTTTTTGTTTGTTTGTTTTTGGTGTTGCTGTTTGCCATTCCTCCTAATCTACTGCAGATCAATACTTTTGGAAAATACAATCAAATTACCCTGCAATGTACCGTTGCAATAAAAGAGTCTGAATGTTAATGTATTTATCTCGCTGTAGATACATAATAAATTTGCCCACTCTTTGAGTAGCACTGTTTTAAACTACAACTTGGACTGATTGGCTGCCACCATCTGAGAGTCTAACTGTCCCTCTTCAATCACACCTGGCACCCTCGTTAGTTAAATCAGCACATTTAATCTAAACCACTCAGGGCATCAATGTCAGCCAGATTATTAGCCTTATGAAGCTTTATGCCTTCAAGGATCTGACTGCTTCTTTCATCTTTTGCCATTTTACCTCACCTTTCTGGTATGCTTTTGGAAACTCAGAACACAAAAGAACAATAAGGTTCCCTAAAGTCTGTGACACGCACATAGCTCCCATTCCATCTTCTTGCTATTAAATTCCAGTTGGTTTCGGATAACAACGAATCGTTATCAGTCTAAGCCAGTCATAGCAGTCCCCTTCACCTCTGCCAGGGAGTGGATTTGCTGACGTTCTTTTCAGCAAGGTGTGTCCATTTGATACAAATCTAACCATTGATTCAGTAAGAGAAGCCTTCAGAGAGGCTTTTGGGGAATTTATTTTACTGATGAAAAGCAAGAGCCACCTTGAGAGAGGTCAGTTTCTTGGCACCCCACACCCACCTCCAACTTCCTGGGTATGGATGCTGTTTGAAGATGGAGACAACGCGGGGGCACCTGGGCGGCTGAGTCCATTGAGCAGCCAACTTTGGCTCAGATCGTAATTTCAGGGCTAGTGAGTCTGAGCCCCACATCAAGCTCTATGCTGACAGCTCAGAGCCTGGAGTCTGCTTCGGATTCTGTCTACGTCTCTGCCCCTCCCCTGCTTGTGTGCTCTCTCTCACTCTCTCTCGCTCTCTCTCTCAAATATAAATAAACAAAAAATAAAGGAAAAAACGTGATTGAGACAATGAAAAACCTATGACAGAAGAGAAAGCCATAAAAAATACTCTGGGCCACGATGACGCTGTTCAATGCCTGAACCTGCATCAGTGGCTGCCTCTCTTTAGACTTTTGTTATATGGAGAACATTCAAATTGATACAACTCCTTTCACCACCTCGCTCTCACAAATATTTGGAGGCATCCTTTGCATACAGTTTTCCCAACAGTTATCTCAAATAGAAGTATCTCCCCCCTCACATTACAGGTAACTTGGGGCTTAAATGTACAATACATATTCCACGTTGCCATGGTGGCTCTCAGGCAGCCGTAGACATCAATGAATGGGTCTGGCTTGGCTTCAATAAAACTAATGGAGCCACCTGGGTGGCTCAGTCGGTTAAGTATCTGACATCAGCTCAGCTCATGATCTCATGGTTTGTGGGTTCAAGCCCTGCATCGGGCTCGGTGCTGATGGCTCAGAGCCTGGAGCCTGCTTCAGATTCTGTCTCCCACCCTCTCTGTTCCTCCCCCACTCACACTCTGTCTCTCTCTCTCAAAAATAAAGATTTTTTTAAAAGGTGATATAAGCAGCTTTGGCCCACAGTTCACAGTTTTCCAAGATCACTCTATCCTTTTAAATTATTTTTTAAACATTTCATTTAAATATAGTTGACCCACAATGTTCCATTAGTTTCAGCTGTACAACTTAGTGATTTGATGAGTTTATACATGATGCTGTGCTCACCGTAAGTGTAGTGACTATCTGTCAAGTTACATCACTATGACATTATCACTGACTGTATCCTTTATGCTGTGCCTTTTATTCCTGTGACTTACTCCTTCCATCATTGGAAGCCTGAATCTCCCTCTCTCTCCTTCACCCATGTTGCCCAACTCCCCCCTCCCCTCCCTTCTGGTAATATCATTCTATTCTAGATCTCTGTTGTACCTTCTTCCAACAAAACTTCATATCCTTTGAAACACGTCATTCTGACAGCTGACCTATTATCATTCACCAGTCTCCGATTACTCTCCTTCAAGCCTTTGACGGTGTTACAAACTGGCTCAGCAACTTCCTTACCACCAACTATTCTTTCTACTATTTTTATCATTGCAGAAGCCCTAGCTTTTCAGTCCCTTGACCTCTTCAAAAGCAATGTTTTTCTTTGGAAATTCTTACGTAAGTCACTCACACAAATAGCCCAAACCTACGTATTGTTTTCAACAATGGCATCACCTCTTTCAAGGCCTCGGAATCTAGAATCTAATCTCAGATCACTCTTTTTGGTTTTGCCAGTTCACATACTCTTGTCCCCTATTCTGATAATTTTTTATCCTCATTAAAACTATTCATGCCCTGGCATACCCTCACATCTCTTTGTCTAGTGTAGAGTTTATAATTCAAAACTATAGCCAGTACTTGAACACACTCTTAATTCCTCTCCTCTTGTCTCCATTCTGACGTAATTATCAGGCAATAACCAATATGAATAAAACTTAAATGCCTGCGTTAAGGTATAATTTTATGTGTCAGTTTGACATGGCTAAAGGATACCCAGATTTCTCCTAAAACATTATTTCTAGTGTGTCAGTGAGGGTGTCCCCAAAAGAGACCAGCATTTGAATCAGTAGACTGAATAAAGAAGATCTTTTTCACTAACACTGGTGAGCTTCACACAAATCCCGTAATGGTCTGAATAGAACAAAAAGGCAGAGGAAGAAAAGATGCCAGACTTGAGACATCCATCTTCTATAACCCTTCACCATCAGCATTCATGGTTCTCAAGCTTTTGGACTCAGACTAGGATTTATCCCACAGCCTTCCAGATTCTCAGGCCTTTGTAGGTGGACTGAAATCATACCTTCAGCGTTCCTGGCTCTCCAGCTTACAGATTACAGATCATGGTACTTGCTGGCCTCCATAATCACTTGAGCCAATTCTTGTAACAAATCTCCATTCATATACATCTCTGTTGTGCTGTTTCTCTGGAGATCCCTGACAAATACACCTGCCTAAGATAAACACTCAAGGAGCTGAGAGTTGTTGGTGAAAATCCCCAAATGATGCTGACCGATCATTCTATTTTACATTTATAACCTTCAAAATAGCACTTTCCAAAAATTCTACTACATTTCCCCATAGACTCCCTTTACTTTTATCTTTACGTCTTCTCCTTACTCCAGTGCACTCTCAGCCATTGATCTGGCATCAGCCTTCATTCAAAAGCCACATTATTTATTTATTTAAAAAGTTAAATTCTTAATATAGAAGTGTTACTCTTTCCACCCCTAAATTGATTCATCTTTCTCACCTTTACCCTTATAATGTGTCTTCTCTTTCCTTACAGTGGGCAGTTTATCATGGTGGTTGAGGACATGACCTCTACAGTAGGACATCTTGGCTTTAAGCTCCTCCGCTCAAGAGCTATGTGAGTACAGAGGAGTGGCTTACCTATTCTGCACCTCTATTTGCCCTCATGATATTCAAAACAGTGATTAACAACTCTCTCTCCAAGTCCTTCTGGGGATTAAGTAAGTTAACATTGTTCAAGTACTTAGAAAAATCCCTATCAAATGGCAAGTGCTTAGTAAATGTTAGACATAATTCTAATTCATTATTAAAATAAAGGGAGTGTCTACTTTTATATGAAGCTAACTACTCTTGTGTTCCAGATCTATTTCCAGGTCACAGTGAAAGCTGAAATGTAAACAGGTTATGGCAACAACTATACATAAGATGCTTTATGGATACATACACACGTATTGTGATATAATTGAAATAAATTGATACAATTTCCATTATAATGTTAGATTTATAAATAAATGTCTTCTCTCCTTTATATTTTGTGTGTTTTATGTTATGTTAGGGTTGGTTAAAAAATAAGTATGTTGGGGCGCTTGGGTGACTCAGTTGGTTCAGCATCTGACTCTTGGTTTCAGCTCAGGTCACGATCTCACAGCTTCGTGGGTTCGAGCCCTACATCAGGCTCTGTGCTAGCAGCATGGAGCCTGCTTGGGATTCTCTCTCTCTGTCCTTCCTCCGCTCATGCTGTCTCTGTCTCACTAAAAATAAATAAATAAACTTTAAAAAATATAAGTATGTCATTTCTTGCCCTAAGATCCTGTATACTTCTATTCTCTGATATTAAATGTGTTTTAAGAAAAGAAATAGGGAAACAGACATGGATCCAGATTTTGCTGTGTCTAAAATGTATGCATTGTTTTAAATATACACATACAATTTTACTATAAAATGAATTATAGGTCCTGTGCAAGACGATAAACCCTGCCGTTTAAGCTTCATTGCCATCTGTGTTAATATGCTCAACAATCCTAAAATGAGGATGTCATTATCTCTTACATATTGATGTGGAAACACAAAGTAACTTGCCACTGGTTGCATGGGTGGCCTAGTTGTGATATGTCCTCGGTCCCTTGGCTCTAAGACCAGTGCCCTTTGCCTCCATATTTCAGCTTCTTCTATCTTTATAGGCAGAAAGGAGGTTACAGTCCCAAAGTTCGCCTCTTCTGTTCAACTTCCTCTGTCTAAATATTTGCCCACATCCTGCATATGAATTTTCCCCAGCTTTTCTGCTGCAGCTACTAAAGTTCCCATGGGGAAGCCTCTCATACTCAGTGGGTTCCAAGTCTCTCGGGAACATGTTGACCATTAAAACACACAACCCTGGTGAGGGTGTGATGATTACTGGGCGATCGATCAGTCGTCAAAGCCATAACCGCAGGTGCCGTTAGAACTCCTACATCTCCCTCTGTCCTGTCACCTGACTCATATACAGAAGGGCCATCAGTCGTTGTAAGGATGTAGCATTAGAGGCCAGTGGTGGGCATGTTAACACACACTCGCACATGTGACACGGACAAGGCCACTTTGCAAGACAGGAAGCAAAGAGCAATGGAAGGCAGATTCCTGAACAGTAGTGCTGGTAAGATGTCAGGGAGGCTGGAAGGTCGAGGGTGTTTCTAAAAGATTAAGTCCAGGGCAGCAAAGGAACAAGAATCGACTCTCCAAAGATGCTATCACAACAGTAACGCTATACCAGGGGACGAAGAAGCCATCTGTTCCTTAAAGGACTGGAAGCACAGCTGGGATGTCTTTCCGGAGACTGTGGTTGTGTATATTCTGCAGATGGGGGCACTGCTAATCCAGGGAACCACTCCCCTGAATGGAGAGACCCTGCTTCCTCTGACCTATGGTGTGCAATAGCATCAGTAGACATTCATTCATCAGAATCCATGGTGTGACGGTAAATACATAACTGAGGAAAAGAGCGTGTATTCCCAAGCTGCTAACCATCTATCTGGTAGGAGAAACTTGCAAGAGTAGAATGGCTGATTTCAGGGACCATTTTGTTCCACAACCCTGAAGCCATTAATGATTTACACTGCTTTGTTATTCTTTTATGTAAATGTGAATCCCGTAAGAGAAGAATGATGTCTACTCCTTAAAGTGCACCCAAATATAATTTTATGGAAGTAGCTCTTACGGGATTCAGAGTGATTCAAATCCTCTCTCATCTACTCATTGGCTGTGGGCTATAAGTTACTTAACTTTTCTGCTCCTTTGGTTTCTCACTTACAAATTTCAAATTAGAGGTGTGGGGTTTAAGGAGGTATCCTATAGGACAAACCTTTTGTACTACTTGCTGCACAGAAATATTATGCTCTTCCTCCCACCTTACTTTAGGTCCTATCCGATCATTTACCATATTGCCTGCACCCTCTTCCCTTGTCTTCAAGCTTTCCCCATACGGTTGCCTTTCTTAAAATGTTCTCATCATAAAAACGATGAGAAAGTTCACTGTAGCTCAATCATATACACATTTCTGATTTTTAAAAATGTCCCAAATATTCAAATGCCTCATTAACTCCGTGATGTTCCATCCGAGGACACATATTTTAAAAGCAGGCAGTGACTGCATTTGAGCCAAGAAATAGCGACTGTGTTCCTACTCTGAGCCAGGTGGTGCACTAGAACTTGGGGAGATGAACACGGTCATAAAATACAATGCCTGCTTTCAAACATTCATAATCAGAGAAGGAGACACAATATATTATAAATGCAAAGAGGGGCCAAAAAGACTAGGCTGAAGGAGCAAGATGGGGGAGTCCATGTCTTTCTTGCTGAGAAAAAAGGAAAAATCAATAATACAGAACCTGTCTTTATATAAAATTTTGATTTTTTATCATTGATTTTCTTTTTTTACATACCGTATGAAAATATTATTTACCATGATCACTGTGTTTTGTTCTTCTGAAGTTCTGCATTTGTGAGTGAGAATGTTACTAACTGAATTGCATCTTCCCACAAATGTACATTTGGAATGTGACTATATTGGGAGACACGACCTTCATATGGTTCAGTGAGGTTGTAAAGAGGGCCTTCAATGAGTGAGACTATTGTCCTCATAAAAGGCTGAGAAACCAGGGAAAAGGCCATGGGAGGACACCTTGAGGAGACCGGACAAAGAGAGAGGCCTTGGGAGAAACCAGCTGTGCCAACACCTTGATCGTGGACTTGTAGGCTTTAGAATATGAGAAACGAATTTCTGTTATTGAAGCCCCCTCATTTGTGGTATTGTGTTAGCAGACTGATGCAGAGGGTAAGAAGAGATTTCATAAAAGAAGATTCATAGGAATTTAGTCTTAAAAATCAGAGCCATCTGGATGGTGAGCAAATGAAAGATAATTCTGCAAATTTTAGTCATGGAATACAAGTTGGGAAAAAGATCTTTGGGTGGAAGCAATGTCTTTGAGGGAGATATTGACCACCAAACTTTCAATCCTGTGGAGCCAGGCACATGTCAGGCTGAACTGGCCTTTGACACAGAGTTAGGCCAGTTTCTGTTTTTGTAAGGCCTATGAGCTAAATAAGAAGTTTTTACATTTTTCCATTGTTGGGCAAAAATCTAAAGGAGAATATTTCTTGATGTTGAAAGTTACATGAAATTCAAATTTCTGTGTCCATAAATAAAGCTTTATTGGAATATGGCCATGCTCATTTGCTCAAGTATTGTCTTTTGTGCTACAACAACAGAGTTGACTATTTTAGATGGAGACCATATGGCTTACAACCCCTAAAATAACTGCTGTCTGACCTTTTACAGAAAGAGTGCCAGCCCCTGGATTGGACTATGTCCTTCCCAAACTCATTTCTAACACAAACATAGTTGTTCAAGGAAGGAAGGAAGGAAGGAAGGAAGCAAAGGAGAGAGAATGACGGAAGGAGGAGGAAAGGAAGGAAGGAAAGTAGGAAGGAAGGAAGGAAGAAAAGAAAGAGGGAGGAAGGAAGGGTGAAAGAGAGAAAGGAAGGGCAGAAAGGGAGAGAAGAAAGAAGGAAGGAAGAGAGTAAGAAAATATTTATCTGTTTTATTTCCCCCAATGCCCCATAAGAATAAGGGCAAAAGCCCTTAATTTACCATGAACAAAGGTGGGCCTGGGACCAGGATGTTCTGAAAACTCACCATTAACAGCACCACCAGCACCACCATAAAAGCTACTGTGGTCAGCTATCCACTGTGATTCAGCACTTTTCTAAACCAAACAGGAGACACACTCACTTTGTGACAATGCAGACCTCCTTATCCGGAGCACACTTAGTGGACTATCTTGGCTAGAGAGCCTCATCGGCCCACACTCATGGAGGATTTGGCATACCAGTGTTCATGACATCTCCATGCCCCAGTCAACACCCCACAGCTTTATGAAATCACCCATAAAGAAATTTAGGGGAGACTCCTTAGGAGTGAATGAGTGACTAAATTATCACTTTGGAGGGATGTTTTAGAGAAACGAAAGTGCCGCTAGGTCCAAATTTAAAACAATAAGCCTTGTAGATAAGTAAATCCATTTTTCCCAAGAGAATAAACATGACTCAAACACAGATGATGTGATTCTCCTAGAGCAATCATTTGCAGAACTCCAGGGTCCCCAACCCAGCGGTGAAAACATTACCTCGCAGGCCTTCACAGCAACCGCTTCTGCTCTCCAACCCCTCGCTGGATTGACTAAGGTGATTCATGCCCAACAGGATTTTTCCAGCCTTGGCCACAACTAGAAAAACCACACAGTGGTTTTATTCCCACTATATTCATTTTTGTCCCCATGAAGTGTACCGCCATATACATTTTCTGACATGGGATCTTAAAAGAATCTGCAGTGTCTTTAAGGAAGAGGTAAGATCCTAAAAGAGTCAAGATGATGGTATCCAAACCACTTGGATGTAACTCCCAGCTTTGCCAAGCACTAGCATTGAGGCTTGGGCGGGTCACCTACTATCTTTAGGCCTGCTTCCCCATAAATAAAATGGGATTGGTAATAGCAACGTCTTCAATTTGCTGTGCAGATTAAATGAAATAATGTAAGTGATCCTCTTTGCCTGGCACCAACTTTGGCATATGCATGTTTAGGTTACTTTTTCACACAGTTTTGGAAATTTCTGGCATCAAAGTAAAAACTGACGATCCTTGTATCTGATCGTATGTTCCAGAACGACAGCACAGCCTCTCTGACTTTTAGAAAATGTCCTTCTGTGACCATCTTCGCAATTTAAAAACTTTTAGTGTTATGAAATGGAAAAGGCAAAAAACAATCCATATTCTTTTAAGCACACAAACAGATACTATTATGTTAAAAAATAGAAGAGAAGACATGCAATGTATTTACAATTTAGTAATTTGGGCTCGTTTCTCTGGGTGATAGGATGTTTTCAGGCTCTCCACCAGGTGTAAGGAAGAGAATAAAATTCTGGAATAACTAGGCACATTGCTTCCTTTTCCGAAGCTGTAAATGCCTCCAAACGGAGGTACAATTTGAGTGTGAAGAAGGGGAAAGGGAACAGCAATGTGTGGCCTGGGCATTCTGCCACTGGGGGAGGAATTGGCCTGGTGTTGTTTGTTTGTTTCTTTGTTTGTTTCCTAGCAACCTCCTCCGAACCAATGTCTTCATGATACCACGGAAATGCCACTGGCTTCCAGCTCTATACCAGGATTCTTTCCCTGCAGAAACAGAAGACTAGGACACATTTCTACAGCATAGGAGCACACATTTCCAAACCCATGAGTGAGTCGGCATACCATCAAAGACCATATCCTTTCATAGTTGGAAGGAAACTGAGGAATCACCATGTCCAGCAATGGATCCGCTGGCAAAAGTAATGTCCCTTTCCTGTGACCCATTCACGTAGGTACAATTCGTTTGGAGCATGATTTTAAGCAATATTGGAACCCCCAATGTCCAACCATGAATCCCAAGCACGGCTCATGGACTTCTGATGAAGACTTCTTTCCATGCATAGTGTTTACGAAGAATGGGAAGAGAAACAGAGATATCTTTGATCAACAAATTTTTTGAAACATTTTATCAATAAAAAAATCAGCCGAAAAATGTACTGTATTCTCAGCAACTATTTTTGCTTGGTTAATATTTTCAGAGAGCCTGGCAGATGAATAATTTACTTCCAGGTAAAATTCATCATTTCCACATAAAGTGCATTTGTTAGTATACCCAGGGCTTTGTGCTATCTTTTTGGTATACTGTATTTATTCTATCTAAAAGATATTTCAAACAGAATACATTTTGAACACTAGATCATTTAATAGTTGCTTCATGACGAACGGATGCACTAAAAAAAAAAGTGTGTAGCAAAGCTGTCATAAAATAACATCTGTCCACAGTGCACACCAGTAAACTCATTCTTAATAGATATACAAAGGGTCAGTGTTGCAAGTGCATTCCTTTTAAATAAATGTTCAAATGTTCAAAGAGAAGAGTTTCTCGAAAAATTAAATATGGTGATTCTCATATCAGAGAAGTTCTGATATGAACCTCTCTGGGGCTATTAAAATCATATGATTATGATACTAATATGGAAACTAACTGGAAGAAAAGAACATGCCAATTTGCATGTACAGAATGATTACCAAGAGCAAGTGAAACATCATGTTATTAAAGGAGAAAGACTAGAAACCATAACCTAAACTATTACGTGCTATGGAATACATAGCAGGAAGCGCTTTTTGCATTACTTTCCACTTAGCAGCTTTCCCATGACGTGGTTTTGCCACATTTATATGGAAACAAACATGTTTTAAAGAATAAGCATGTTGGCCAAGCTTACTAAATTTGTCTCTAGACACAAAAACACATGGTAGTTACTAACCACTTACTTGGTGCCATGCCTGAAGCAAGTCCATGTAAATGTCATATACCTCCTTCCGTTTCAAAACACTCTTTAGAGAAAGTAATAAGAAGTCAGCCTCCATTGCAAATAGGAAGCTTAGACTCTGAGTGACTCACAAACCCAGTAAGAGAGAGAGCACTGGCAAAATTACACCCCTCTTTTTCCTCCACTGTTTTCCAGGTTTTTGAAAACTAAGAACATATACTTCTTTGCAGTCAAGATCAGAGGGTTTTCTGAGCATGGACTGTATGACCTAACACTGTTGTGGCCAGTGGGGGAAGGTGGGTAGACGGGTGGTAGACAGTATTTGAGACTCCTGAGTATCTTTGCTTCTAATATCATTGACAAGCTGAAGATGCAGAAATACATAAGTGTCTAACATCACAACTACAATCCCAAAGTTGACATTATAATCCTTGTCAGAGTGGAATATATTTTTTATTTGCATTTGTTTGTCTGCTTTCTGTTCCCCAAGATAGGGAGCCAGAGAGGGGTGAAAAAAGCCAGAATGACCGAGTAACTTGGATGCACCGAAAAGGTTAAGGGTGTTCACATAGGTTTCCAGAGGGACGAAACCCTTTGATAATTATCTTATCACTTTTGCAGAGGAGTTTTTTTAGATTCCTTTCTGAAGAGAGGTCTGTGTAATACTGAGGCCATAAGCACGTTTGCATAACATAACATAAAATGCATAGATTTATTCATAAATCAACATATTTACAGCCTAACTGTGAGGGTGTGGCATATGCAGACGGGAATGTGATTCACTTGTTTAGAGACCAAAGCATGTTTGCAGTGGCCAGTGAGCATAAGGGTAGGTAACCTTAGATAAGAAAAAAAAAATCAATATTTAACAATTGGCATCATGTGACCTGTCTTTTATTTGTCCCTAGGGTTGTCTTTTTCTCTTAATATTTTTCACAGGAGAGTATTTCAAGACCCGACCTGGGCAAATTTAAAACCCTTTTGTGCAGAATGGAGCAGATACCCATCAGGCGAAACCCTATCTTTCACGCCTGCCTCTTTTTTTTTTTTTTTAATGTTTTATTTATTTCTAGGAGAGAGAGACAGCGTGAGCAGGGAAGGGTCAGAGAGAGAGGGAGTCACAGACTGAAACAGGCTCCAGGCTCTGAGCTCACGCCTGCCTCTTTATAGGACTGAAAAATACGGAGACATTTGAAATATCTGATGTCCAACAGTGCTGCTACCTAGGTCTTCCCCATGCTTCCTGGGGGAAGAAAAATTGCAAAAAAAAAGAAAAAGAAAAAGAAAGAAAAAAAAGAAAGAAACACACGAATAAAAGCGTCAGTATTTCACCATAGAAGAACTATTCACATGGAGACTGTAGCCTATTTCTGTGAATCCCATGGATAATCAACACACACACTTGCCAAGCCTCATTCTTCTGTCCTAATAGCGACACAAGGAAGCATCAAAATTGCCTGGCTGGGACATATGTACCCACCACTTCCATTTTTATTTGAGAAATAGTTTATCTTTTACTACAGTTCCCCCATTTTAATAAATTGCACATGTGGATTTTTCTCAGTTATTGTCCTATAATTCATTCTGGAAGTTCTCCCTCTTTATCCTTGGGCAGTGTTCTCTGTCTGGCCTTGTTTACTCCTCCATATGTCATCAGCATTAATCATTTTCTCATCGATTGTAGGGTGGGCTGACTGCATGATCTTAACTTCTGCTCCCCCTCCTGGCCCCTCATTTACTTTGCAGCTGAAAAGTGGAACTGTATGCGGTGTGTGAGCCAACGCCACGTCTAGGAATTGGCATCATTGTGGAAAACATAAAAGGGCCACAGCCGGGAGATCTTGCCTCCACAATCCGAAGGTTTTTCAGATAACTGCTGCCTTCAGTTCTGGCTCTTTCTATGACTCTATTCTGTCATTTTGAGGACTGGCATGACACAGGATACAGGTGGTAATCTTTTGAATTTAATTCTAACCCGTTTTGCAGATACAGCAAGATGGATGTGATATTGACTTGATTTCCTACACAATTATTGGTGACGCATTCAGGGAGGAAACTTTGCATAGAATCCTGTGAGTCTGAGTCTATGTTCTCATTAGACACATAGTCACAAACTGGAACAAACTGTTGAAAGAATAAGTTCATTTCTACTTACCTTCATGAGCAGTTTCTTGATCTTGTTTGTTTCAATAAAAAAAAAAAAGGCTCTACAGAATTTGGCTGAGTGCTAGGTAAGGTGTTCAGTCCGCCTGCACATATAATGATGCTCTAACCAGCCATGTCCCAAGGATTTCTCATGGAACCTGCATCCATCTAGATGTCCTGCTAAATGAGCAAACACAAAAGTAGAATTTCTCGAGCAAATATGTTCAACGCTATATATTCCTCTTAGAGTTTAAGAGGAGCATTATTATATTAAAAATACGTACACAAATACGTCATAAATTCTTAACATGGTATTTCTAATGCCCTAAAAAATTAGTGCTCAAAGAAACACCTGTAGGTTATTACTACATATTATTTGAGGGCCAAAATCAAAGTCCTTTTTGAAACTTAATGAATTAATTATTTTTTCTCCCAGAGTATCAAACCAGTGACAGTTGTCAAGCAGATGTTTCCAGGGCTTTGTAACCAATACATGGTGTGTGGCTTGTACTTTTACTTAGAGTTGGTGATCACTTAATATGGAATGACTAAATGGATAACTGCGTGCACCACCGCCGCAGCTTAGAAATGCATACTTTCTGTGAAGGGAAGGTCTCTAGCTATTGGATTCATCCTATTGAACATTTACATGTATAAAAAACAGAAACAAAAACAAAAACAAAACAATTGGATCCACAAGGGGAAAAAACGGTTTAACAGCATACCCTCACTTATTCAAATCGCTTAGCTCCTGTTTCCTTCATCAGGCACACTAAATCCCACACCGGGTTTCAGAAAGTTTGTGCACCTTCTCCCGATGCATGTGTTCTGATCGAGCACTTAGGCCCGTCTTATTTTTAGTTACAGTTATAAAACTTCTTAGTGGAAAGGAATGCTTTATACTTTGAATCGACCAAAGGCTCCATTTTCTAGAAGAAGTAACAAAGTCTTCTATTGTTCGCAGGATTTGCCCAAGGACACACAGGATAAATTCTTAAAGAGGCACTCTGAACGTTTTCCTGGGTATCCAACAGTCGCTAGCTCATTTAACAAGAAGATTGAGACATTAATTCCTTCTATTTATACCAAAACCTTTGTTACAAGGTACTTCAGGTACCTTCAGATGGACCCACCTTTCAAGTCTAGTTATCTTAAGACTTACTATAAAGGAAATATTTCCTCACCCTCTAATTAATTAGATCACCGTGTAACTTACTAAAAAATGTACGTGTACTTCACAAAAGAAAAATCAGGCAGTGTCTGGAAGAACCTTGAAAGTGAAAGTAAGCCACCAGCCCATGATAGAAGCTTCCTCACCTCTGTGTGACCTCACTTCATCAGATACTTTCACCTATGTATTGATTCAAAAAGACACATCTAACTCTCAAATTTTAAATTTAAAGAATTAGAAAATATTCATGAGGAAGTAGTTTCAATATTAGCATCAGAAAAAGTAAATTTTGAATAAATTTATTATGTGAAATAAGAATGGTTATTTACTTGATAAAAGACAGAATGCATAATGAGTATATGACTGAGGACAGTATATAAGACAAAAATAGAAAGGTGGAAGAAATGGACACATTTACAGTAACTGTAGCTTGTAATGTAAATCATAGTCTTTGAAACAAATTTTAAATTAAGTAAATAGAGAGGTTTTTATAAAAAGGTAACCAGTTATATTCATACAATGGTTAAATAGCACTTCCACATGCACAGTAAAAGCTATTTTGAAATTTCTTAGAACATAACATAAATCAATTATATATGAGACCACAGAGAAATCTCAATAAATTCCAAGAACTAAAAATATGAAGGACATTTTCTCTGTCATAGAGCAAATAAAACTAGGAATGAATAGCAAAATTTTAACCAAAGAGTTACAGGGGGGGAAAAAAGAAAGAGAGAGAGAGGGCAGACAACTTTGATGACTTTTAGTTATATTCTCAGAACATTAGTTAAGAGAAAAGATTCATGTATTTATAAAGTCAATGCAGATAGTTAAAAATAACCTGTCGTCAGAAATGTGTATAAGGAAAAAAATCTGAGAGCTGAATTTGAAGCAAAGTTTTGGCTAGAACAGTAGAATTGATGCTGTAGAAAACCACATTGCTGGAATAGGAAGCAAACAGGGGCAATATCCTAGCATTTTCTAGAGAGAGCTAGAATATAAGAATTAGAAAGAAGGTAAGAGTTATAGAGGACAGATGATATATCTGACTGATCCAGTCTAAGATAGGCTAAAATACTTACATCCGACTCTCAATGGAAACTCTATGGTAATGAGAGTAGTGCCCCCCTTACAATAATAAGGAATATTCTATTTATATGAACACCCAGTTCAAGTTAAAGGGCAAAATGCTAAAAGCATTACCAATAAACTCAGGAATAAAATCGAAATGTTAAATGTCACAACTATATTTAAGAATAGTTACGATACTTTGAGGATTAAGGTAGAAAGTCAACATGTGCTCAAAAAGGAACATGTTAATTTTACACGTGAGATTTTCTTCTGTGTCATTTAAGTTCCTACAGTCTCCTGAGTGGGATACTAAGGATATGGGACCAAATGCCTTCCAGTTCAGTCACTTCTAGGTTTCAGTTTATGTATAGATAAGAAAATAGGGATTAGCTAGATGATCTTTAATTCCTTTCCAGGATTCACTTTCAGTAAGTCTGAAACAAAAGGCTTAGGTATAGCTATCTACTCGACATGAAACACTGTTTATGACCATGCCATTTTTTCTCTAATCACAGCTAACATTTACTGAGTCCTTCTTTTGCATCAGACATTATTCTCATATCTGAGTCCTTTGATCTGAGTATCCGGTCTATTCCTTTTTTTTTTTTTTTTTTTAGATAAGGAAACTGAGGCCCAAAGAAGTTCAGTAACTTGGTAGAGGTCACAGCCACAAGGTGTGAAAGCCCTGTCTCCAACTTTGGATATATGCCCAGAGAAGCCCCGATCTGAGCCACTGGCAACTCCCACTGTTTTGTGGGATTATTTCCCAGGATTTTAGTTTTTGGTTTTTTAAGCTCATTCATTTATTTTGAGAGAAACTGAGAGAGAGTTCACGCAATGGAGGGGTAGAGGGGGAGGCTGTGAAGCAGTCTCTAGGCTCTACACTGACAGCAGAAAGCTCCATGCAGGACTCAAGCCCAAGAACCGTGAGATCATGACCTGAGCTGAAGTTGGACGCTTAACCATCTGAGCCACCCAGGCACCCCTATTTCTTAGGATTTTAAAACACTATCTTGCTTTTGTCTACACTGCCGTAATCCCCACTAGCTATCTTTGCATAGGAACTTGTGAGCCCTGTAGTTCCGGTTCTCTGTGGCTTCCTTCCTGGACCATTGAAGCCCATGTGGGTCTGTGAGCTGCTTCGGCTTGCCTAAACACCATGCAGATGTGCACCCATGACCAGTAATTCTTTTGTAACTTGGCCCTCTTCCCTAGAGGCTGGTGTTTCATTCAGGAAAGGAAGGGGGAAGAGCTAGTTTCCCAAATTGTCCTCTGCAGAGCACTGAATATCACAAACTTTATACTGACATTTTATGGAGATAGCAGAGTTCCGTGTTCAATAAAACACATGTGAAATTCTGGATTATATAATATCGAATCCATTTCTTTAATAAGAAATTTCTCAAAACTTATTATGCTGTTACGTGCTACACAAGGTTCCTTGGGTGTTTTCTACCATAGAAACTTGGTTTTATTTATTACCAGAACACCTTGGGAAGTGTTGAATTACCCAATTATTTGTTTTTTCGAATAATAATGTCCTCAGAATCTTCATGAAAATCGGAAACGTGTTTCATTGGGAAGCACTGACTCTTCGGGCACAATCTCAGAGCAATAAATGATGGGAGCAATGAAGTCGTCATTTCTAGGTCAGCCATGACGGAAGGTGGGCCATACTTAAACAGTTCATCTCCATCTGAGGGATGAACTGAGAAGAAAGGAGGCGCTGTTTGTGTTCGCTGAGTTCAGTCCTCTATGTTTGTTTCATCCTTTCGGACACAAACTGTTTATAGCAAAGGGAGTCCAGATTGCATGAGAAGGCAATACAAGCAACACCACCTCCATTGCGGTAAAGCTCCTGAAGCAGGGTAAATCTGACTCAGGTGTGTCAGGTCAGCTCCTTAATTCCATTTCAGAATCTGCTTTCTCATCAGAGCTAGAAAGCAGCCTCTGTTCGTCTGTGGAATCAGGCAAGGTTCGGGTCCTTCCGTTTATGTTGGATTGAAATGTTTCTTTCTCCTCCAGAGCATAGAGCTATTTATTGTAATACTGGATGTCTAACACCACAGAGCACATCATTCTTGGGTCGTTCGCAACGCCTGAGTAATACTGGTGATCAGGCTTCTGAGACCAGCCTGCCGTAGCTCACGTCGTCAACGACAAATCACAATGGAAAGTGGGGAAAATGGACTAAAGGCTAAAATAGAGTAACTGTACATTTTCCCCAAGTGGACTATATACAATAAAAGGGATATATATGTGCATATATAAACACATATGTGCGTATATATACATGTATAATAGCTAATACATATATATATATATATATATACACACACACACTCATTATATATAGGCATAGACATGTACACATCTATCATCTACATTAAGGGGAATGGTAGATTGCAAATTTTCGATAAAGTCTATTTTATGCTTAAATTCTTGAGTAAGATCCACAGACAAGAAGTCAAATGAAATAAAGTTTTTTTCCCCCTTCTGGACACTCTTGAACACCTTCCCCTCCTGTGAATCCCCATAAGGTTTCCATTTTGATAATAGTGCAAATTACAAGAATAGAGCTAATCCACAGTTTCAATACAGGTGATTTGGGGAAACCAGAAGGACTGAGGAGTTTTTACTTGTTGGTGGTGTTAGCAAACTCTGAGTTAATTTTCGAATTTTGTGCTTTGTATCATTTGGTACTTTTATACTTTATAACCTGTTAAAGTTATCATTTATTTTGAGTTTTTGTTTTGTTCTGTTCTGTTTTTAAAGTTGTGCTCCTGTACCTATCGCATTATTTTAACTGGTTTATCTCTAGCCCTCCTCTGGAGATGCCTAGAATTTCACACTCTGCTCATTTCCTTGCTGGCTTTTTATGCAACCAAGCTCCAAACACTGCACTACTTTAGCACTTAGTCCTGCGTGTTCTCTCCCGATGTGACCTCCATTCTCAGCAGCTCCTTCTTTAGGAAGTTGGAATTTGGGGGTTTCAAGCCGTCACCTCAAGAGGCACTGTGTCCTTCCGTCCTCGCTTTCTGAGAACCGTGTTCCACAGAAGCATGGGTGAGACCTGGCCGAGGTCAGCAGAACCTCACCGAGAGGTGCGGAATGACGTAGCAGAGCCCAGCACAAGTTGGGCTCTTGAGACTTGTGAGCTCAGTCTTTGATAGGTGTTTGAACTGGTTTGGGGGGGGGTGACTTATTAAGCAGCAATAGCTAATCGGTGCATTTCTTATTTCCTTTCTACTATCATCTGCCACAGACTGTTATTATTTTCCTTGTTTACTTAAGTATTGGGTGTTCCCCTGCAAAGGGAGGTCAAGTGCCTTCTCTGTCTTATTCTCTGATGCATTCAAAACACTTACTGACTGGCAGGGCACGCTGCGGGCATTCAGTGACTCGTCAGATTAGTAAACACGTGACCGGATGAATGAGTGCTTACAAATAGACTTTCCAAAACCACATAGACAAAAATGACAATTTCTACCAATTCTATCAGTGATAACTTCTATACTCCCTAGAATCATTTTTATGTGTATTTTAGAAACATGTTTCCTATTTCTGTTTTGGATTATTTTTCTACCGTTACCACCTACTTTTTTGTCTTAGCATGTTTCGACCATTTTTAATTATGGACGTCCATGATATTTAAATAGCTCACATTAAGTCTCTTTCACTTAAAAGAAATTCCGTCAAAAAGAATATCTATTTTTATATATGTATTTTAATTGCTTTATTCCACTAGATAGACAACAATCATAGCATGCCACTAAAGTATGAGTAAAACTCAAAACCAGGAGTGGCCCAGGTAGCCCAGTCGGTTAAGCGTCTGACTCTTGGTTTCAGCTCAAGTCATGATCTCACAGATTCATGGATTCAAGCCCCATGTCGGGCTCTGTGCTGACAGCACCGAGCCTGCTCGGGTTTCTGTCTCTCCCTCTCTCTCTGCCCTGCTGACACTCACACTGTCTGTGTCTCTGTCAAAATAAACAAAAAGCATTTTTAAAAAATCAAAACTAGGAGAGAGAGAGAAATGTACTCAACTAGAAAAAATATGTTCAGGGGCTCCTGGATGGCTCAGTCAGTTAGGCGTCTGACTTCAGCTCAAGTCATGATCTCACGTTCATGGGCTCAAGGCACACGTTGGGCTCTGTGCTTACAGCTCAGAGTCTGGAGATTGCTTCAGATTCTCTCAATCTCTCTTTCTCTGCCCTTTCCCTGCTCACACACTCTCTCTCTCAAAAATAAACATTAAAAAAAAAAAGAAAAAAGAAGTTCAACATGGTCTCAGACCATGTCAACTCTAAGTTGTTAAAGTTACTCTTGTAAATTAGATTCTGACTTTCCTAATGGCCCAAATCATTTTTCGAAAGATCATTTATATTTATTTTTTTTTTAATTTTTTTTAATGTTTTATTTATTTCTAGGAGAGAGAGAGACAGCATGAGCAGGGGAGCGTCAGAGAGAGAGGGAGTCACAGACCGAAACAGGCTCCAGGCTCTGAGCTGTCAGTCAGCACAGAGCCCGACGCGGGGCTCAAACCCACAAACCGCGAGATCATGACCCAAGCGAAAGTCGGACGCTTAACCGACTAAGCCACCCAGGCGCCCCAGATCATTTATATTTATCAGAAAAAGAAAGAGTTCAGTTTCTCTTTCCTTGCTGGGAATGTGTTTTGGCTTTAGAGCTTCAGCCTCTAGTAATTGTGATCTAGAAGGATTCTTAGAGCAATTAATGTAGAGAGTTGAGGACATCTTTTACTACTTCATTAAGCAGCTGCTGCCTGATGCCCAACTAAGATACTTCGTTGGGATTACGTGGAAAGCTCTCATCACTGAACTCTCCGAGCTCCTTGTTCCCTGTGTTCCATGCAGGGCAGCAGGCCACACTTTCCTTCCCCACTCCCCACAATCAGGGAACACCCATTGATCTATTTCCCCATCTTCAAATTATTGTTGTAGTTCCAACTTCACTGAAATGCTCTCCTCTGTTCTCTCTATTCTTCTATGGGTTTAACCTTTCGTAATATTTAGAAGGGGCAGAAGATTCAAGAAATGAACAATTTGACTCCTTAGATGATTTCTAACTAGACTTCTGCCACAGTGCCTTTGCCAGGCATAAAGATGAAAAATGGCAACCTTCCCTGCAGACTCCAGGGACTGTAGTTCCTTGGCGTTTTAACCCTTGTGTTGGGTGTTTCAGCTTCATAGATAATAGATGGTTTAATTATGTAAAGAAAACACGCCCATGTTGCTCTTTGATGTCCTTGTCTTTGTAACCCTTTGTTCTTCTGCTGCAAATTCCTGTTCGTAAGTTAAAGCCCAGGTGACATATCACCTCTTCGAAAGTCTTCTTGTTCACTCTTCCCACTCCCTCAGTGCCTTCCACACACTTACAACAGCAAACTTAGCCCAACATTCCACAACATACCCCCATGCACGCCTAGATGTCTTGTCAACATTTAATCCTGGATGACACGGATGACGTCTTACTCATTTTTGTACCTTCCTACAACTACTGCAGTTCCTGGTAATGGCGGGTCTTTAATGGTGTTCACTTTTAATGTAACTTTATGCATTTCATTTTATA
Organism: Proteles cristata cristata; assembly: GCA_017311185.1. Taxonomy (NCBI): domain Eukaryota; kingdom Metazoa; phylum Chordata; class Mammalia; order Carnivora; family Hyaenidae; genus Proteles; species Proteles cristata. The sequence goes on from JAESUZ010005402.1 coordinate 21,693, forward strand.
TCTCTGGTTCTCAGTGTGGGACTTTTAAACAAAACTATCTTCGTGTTGAACCTTTTCTATCTCTGCCATTCCAGTCGTGTGACTTTGGACAAATTATCTAAATTTCCTGCGTTTATGACTGTTATCCTACAAAGTGGGAAGAGCAGTCATGTCTACTTTACAGGAGAGTGATGCTGAAAAATAAATGAGTTGAGTTATGGTTGGTACTTAGCACAGTTAGCCAACATGTACAGATGTGAATGAGACCGTCATCATCATCATCATTTTCTGCCATGATAGGCATTAAGCTGCATGTGTAACTATGTCTTAGCACTCATGTCACTGGACTGTCTGCTAATGTGTGTGTCTCTTACTCCCACTGAAGAACTATAGTGCCTTCAAGTCAAGGATTTTCCCTGTCCATATGTATTTCCCAAGCCCCAAGATTAGTGACTAAATATGTTTCTTATTTTTAAAAAAATTTAATGTTTATTTATTTATTTTTTACAAAAATTCAGTAATTTTATTCTACAAATTACATTTTGCATTTTATTTTATTTTATTTTTTTACAAATGGTTTATTGTCAGTTTGGTTTCCATTTAACACCCAGCGCTCATCCCCAGAAGTGCCCTCCTCCATGCCCATCTCCCCCCTCCCCCCCACATCCATCAGTCCTCAGTTTGTTTCTCAGCATTCAAGAGTCTCTCATGGTTTGCCTCTCTCCCTTTCCCCCATCATTTCCCCCCTTCTTCTCCCCCATGGTCCTCCATTAAGTTCCTCCTAATCTTCCTATATGTGCAAACATATGATATTTGTCCTTCTCTGCCTGACTTATTTCGCTCAGCATAACCCCCTCAAGGTCCATCCATGTTGCTACACATGGCCAGATTTCATGCTTTCTCATTGCCATGTAGTATTCCATGGTATAGATAAACCACATCTTCTTGATCCATTCATCTGTTGATGGACACTTAGGCTCTTTCCATGTTTTAGCTATTGTGGAGAGTGCTGCTATGAACATTGGGGTACATGTGCCCCTAGGCATCAGCATTTCTGTATCCCTTGGGTAAATTCCTAGCAGTGCTATTGCTGGGTCATAGGGGAGTTCTATTGTTAGTTTCCTGAGGAACCTCCACACTGTTTTCCAGAGGGGCTGTACCAGTTTACATTCCCACCAACAGTGTAGGAGGGTGCCCATTTCTCCACATCCTCGCCAGCATCTAGAGTTCTCTGATTTGCTCATTTTAGTCGCTCTGACTGGTGTGAGGTGGTATCTCAGTGTGGTTTTGACTTGTATTTCCCTGATGAGGAGGGATGCTGAGCATCTTTTCATGTGTCTGTTGGCCATCTGGATGTCCTCTTTGGAGAAGTGTCTGTTCATATCTTCTGCCCATTTCTTCACTGGGTTGTTTGTTTTTCGAGTGTGGAGTTTGGTGAGTTCCTTATAGATTTTGGATATTAACCCTTTATCTGATATGTCATTGCAACTATCTTTTCCCATTCCGTTGGTTGCCTATTAGTTTTGTGGGTTGTTTCCTTGGCTGTGCAGAAGCTTTTAATCTTGATGAGGTCCCAATCGTTTATTTTTGCTTTTGATTCCCTTGCTTTTGGGGATGTGTCAAGTAAGAAGTTGTTGCAGTGGAGGTCAAGGAGGTTGTTTCCTGATTTCTTCTCTAGGGTGTTGATAGTTTCCTGTCTCACGTTCAAGTCCTTTATCCATTTTATTTTTGTGCATGGTGTGAGAAAATGATCTAGTTTCATTCTTCTTCATGTTGCTGTCCAGTTCTCCCAACATCATCTGTTAAAAAAGCTGTCTTTTTTCCATTGGATATTCTTTCCTGCTTTGTGAAAGATTAGTTGGCTGTATACCTTTGGGTCCAGCTCTGAGTTTTCAATTCGATTCCATTGGTCTATGTGTCTATGTTTGTGCCAATACCACACTGTCTTGATGATGACAGCTTTGTAGTAGAGGCTAAAGTCTGGGATGGTGATACCTCCCGTTTTGGTTTTATTTTTCAGTATTACTTTGGCTATTCGGGGTCCTTTGTAGTTCCATACAAATTTTAGGATAGTTTGTTCTAGTTTTGAGAAGTATGCTGGTGCAATTTTGATTGGAATTGCATTGAATGTGTAGATTGCTTTGGGTAGGAAAGAGAGACAGAGCATAAGCGAGGGAAGAGCAGAGAGAGAAAGAGAAGGAGACATAGAATCCGAAGCAGGCTCCAGGCTCTGAGCTGTCAGCACAGAACCCGATGTGGGGCTCCAACTCACAAACTCTGAGGTCATGACCTGAGCCGAAGTCAGATGCTTAATCGATTGAGCCACCCAGGCACCCCTAAGCATGTTTCTCAATTAAGGTTAATTGAAAAAACTGATTGAATAAATGGAAATATACATAGTAAAGCATTAGAAGACTTAGAGATGAGACAAATATTTGTCCCTTTTCATAATTTCATGAAGAGTGCATTTATTAAAAAAAAATACTGTCTATTTGGACTGGCATTTGTCATCTTCATTCATTGGATGTAGGACCAGGGTCATTAAGATGCTAAGGTCAAGGGGCGCCTGGGTGGCTTAGTCGGTTAAGCGTCCGACTTTCGCTTGGGTCATGATCTTGTGGTTTGTGGGTTCGAGCCCCGCGTCGGGCTCTGTGCTGACTGCCAGCTCAGAGCCTGGAGCCT
>JAESUZ010005404.1:0-15799 GCA_017311185.1 Proteles cristata cristata
AGTGAACTTATTCTTCGGGGCTTGTGTTTTCAAACATTACTGTCCTCGTGATACAATAAGGTAACTGAATGCTGCCTGTCCGCCTGTGTTATTTCCCTGAGTGGAGCACCCGGCAATGCTTTCATTCATCTCCGAATCGCTTTCAGTCACGAGCTATCTAGGGAATGATAACGATAGTTGAATCAGAGGTTCGCCACAGAGTTTTGCTCGGTGTGGAGTGTTTCACTCTGAGCACATACTTCCATGCCTGTGTTTTCACCCATCACTATTGAACCATTATGTAAACCGAATGCTGCATTCCCTTGTGTTGAATCCCAGAGTCGAGCCCCTTGCACTTCATTCATTAGTCTCGGCTTCTGTTTTCAATCGTTACCCCGTAGTCAATCATGTTGGTCGTTGTAGGAAGGGTTCCCTGGTTTTCCTTTAATGACGTGGCTATAGAACATTCATTAACTTACACCTCCAGTCCTGTGTTTTCCGACCTTACTCAACAGGGAAACAGGACGGTAACTGAGAGGTCCACTCTGGGTAGTGTTTTCTCTGAGAGCTGAGCACACTGCACATCCACATGGGACTCCGAAAGGGTTTTCAATTTCTATCAGCCTAGTGAAAATGAGGATGTTTATGCAAGTCTCATTCGGGTTCCCCACCGAATTCTTTCAAAGGGTTTCCAATATCACACAGACCTTATTCTTCCAAGCGTGTTTTCCAATCCTCGTAAGGAAACCAATATGGGAACTGGATTTTTCCATCCGCAGAGCGTGGCTTCCCACATTCCAGCACCAGGCTCCTCCTTCGTTGGTCTCCTCATCTCTGTTCAGTCACTAGGTACCTAAGGAAAGATGAAGGTAGTTGGATGAGGGTTCCCCCACATTGTTCTTTCCTAGAGGTGAGTGTATGACTCAGAGCTCCTGCACAATGCATGTGCTTTCACACATGACTCACAGAGTGAAAGACTACGATAACTGAATTCTGCCTTCCGAGGATTGTTGTAACCCAGAATCGAGTAGCATGCACTACTTCATTGGTCTCCGCCTCTGATTACATCTAATGCAGGAAGACGGCAGTTGAATGAGGGTTCCACACATTGTACTTTATGGGAGTTGAGTATAGCTCTCTGAGCTCATCATGCCATGCATGTGCTTTCAAACCTTACTAACAGAGTGAAAGAATACGATGATTGAATGCTGCATTCCTCAGTTTGGTTACCCGGAATCGAGCACCATGCACTTGCTTCATGTGCAGGTCTCTGCCTCTGACTGAAGTCACGATGTATCTAATGAAGGATGACGGTAGTTGGATGAGGGGTCGGCACCTTTTCTTCCACGTAGTTGAGTTTATCACTCTGACATCAACTCCCACATTAAGAAATACGGAAACCAGACGGCAGGTGAGACGTTCACTCTCTGTAGTGTTTACCCTGAGGTTTGAGCCCACATGTCACTTGCACGTGTGTCTCAGATTGTGTTTGCAAGAGCTATCACCCTCGTGAAAATGGACGGTGTGTGTGTGTGTGCGTGCGTGTGTGTGTGTGAGATGGGTTCCCGACGGTTTTCGGTCAAGGAGGTTCGTATGTCACACTGAGCTTATTCTTCACTGCTTGTGTTTTCAAACATTACTAAGGATAACAATATGGGAACTGAATTTTTCGATCCGCAGAGTGTGGCTTCCTAGGTATTCGCAGCATGAACCGCACTTTCATTGGTCTTCGCATGTCTTTTCAGTCACTACGTAGCTTCTGAGAGGTGACAGTAGCTAAATGAGGGATACTTCAGACGGTTCTTTCCCGAAGTTGTATATATCACCCTGAGATACTACTTCAATGCATGTGTTTCCCAACATTACTTTGCTGGTGATACAATACGTTAACAGAATGCTTCGTGTCCCCCTGTGTTTCTTCCCTGAGTGGAGCACCTAACAATGCTTTCATTGGTCTCCGAATCGCTTTTCAGTCACGAGCTATCTAGGGAATGATGACGATAGTTGAATGAGAGGCTCACCGCAGTGTTTTTCTCGGTGCTGAGTGTTTCACGCTGAGCACATACCTCCATGCCTGTGTTTTCACCCATCGTTAAACTACTGAACCAATATGTAAACCGAATGCTGCATGCTGCATTCCCTTGTTTTGAATCCCAGAGTCGTGCCCTTTGCACTTCATTCATTGGTGTCCGCATCTGTATTCGATCGTTAACCCATAGTCAGTCATGATGGCAGTTGTAGGATGCGTTGCACTGGTTTTTTTTTTGTTTGTTTTGTTTTGTTTTTTGTTTTTTTTTTGTAGACGTCTCTATAGAACATTCATTAACTTACCCCTCCCTGGCCCCAGTCCTGTGTTTTCTGACCTTACTCAACAGGGAAAGAGGACGGTAACTGAGAGGTCCACTCTGGGTAGTGTTTTCTCTGAGAGTTGAGTACACTGCACATCCACATGGGTCTCAGAAAGGGTTTTCAATTTCTATCAGCCTAGTGAAAATGACGATGTTTATACAAACCTCACTCAGGGTCCCCACCGAATTCTTTCAAAGGGTTTCCAATATCACACAGACCTTCTTCTTCCATGCGTGTTTTCCAAGCCTAGTAAGGAAACCAATGTGGGAATTGCATTTTTCGATCCGCAGAGCGTGGTTTCCCACATTCCAACCCCAGGCTCCTCCTTCGTTGGTCTCCGCATCTCTGTTCAGTCACTAAGTACCTAAGGAAAGATGAAGGTAGTTGGATGAGGGCTCCCCCGCATTGTTCTTTCCTAGAGGTGAGTATATGACCCAGAGCTCCTGCTTCAATGCGTGTGCTTTCAAACGTTACTTAGTGAAACCATACGATAACTGAATGCTGCCTTCCGAGGATTGTTGTAACCCAGAATGGAGCAACATGCATTTCTTCATTGGTCTCCGCCTCTGATTTCAGTCACGAAGTATCTAATGAAGGATGACGGCAGCTGAATGTGAGGGTGCCACACATTGTACTTTATGGGAGTTGAGTGTATCTCTCTGAGCTCATAAGGCCAGGCATGTGCTCTCAAACTTTACTAACATAGTGAAACAATACGTCAATAATGCTGCCTGTCGCAGTTTGTGGTTACCCGGAATCGAGCACCATCACTTGCTTCATGGGTCTCCGCCTCTGATTCCAGTCACGATGTATCTCCTGAAGGATGACGGTAGTTGAATGAGGGGTTCGCACCTTGATCTTCCATTGAGTTCAGTTTATCACTCTTAGATCATTTCCGACTTTACTCAATAGGGAAACCAGACGGCAGATGAGACGTTCACTCTCTGTAGTGTTTATTCTGAGAGTTGAGCCCACATTGCACTTGCACATGTGTCTCAGAATGTGTTTGCAATCACTATCACCCTCGTGAAATTTGACTGTGTGTGTGTGTGTGTGTGTGTGTGTGTGAGGGTTTCCCCACCGTGTTCGTTCAAGGAGTTTCGTATGTCACAGTGAACTTATTCTTCGGGGCTTGTGTTTTCAAACATTACTGTCCTCGTGATACAATAAGGTAACTGAATGCTGCCTGTCCGCCTGTGTTATTTCCCTGAGTGGAGCACCCGGCAATGCTTTCATTCATCTCCGAATCGCTTTTCAGTCACGAGCTATCTAGGGAATGATAACGATAGTTGAATCAGAGGTTCGCCACAGAGTTTTGCTCGGTGTGGAGTGTTTCACTCTGAGCACATACTTCCATGCCTGTGTTTTCACCCATCACTATTGAACCATTATATAAACCGAATGCTGCATTCCCTTGTGTTGAATCCCAGAGTCGAGCCCCTTGCACTTCATTCATTAGTCTCGGCTTCTGTTTTCAATCGTTACCCCGTAGTCAATCATGTTGGTCGTTGTAGGAAGGGTTCCCTGGTTTTCCTTTAATGACGTGGCTATAGAACATTCATTAACTTACACCTCCAGTCCTGTGTTTTCCGACCTTACTCAACAGGGAAACAGGACGGTAACTGAGAGGTCCACTCTGGGTAGTGTTTTCTCTGAGAGCTGAGCACACTGCACATCCACATGGGACTCCGAAAGGGTTTTCAATTTCTATCAGCCTAGTGAAAATGAGGATGTTTATGCAAGTCTCATTCGGGTTCCCCACCGAATTCTTTCAAAGGGTTTCCAATATCACACAGACCTTATTCTTCCAAGCGTGTTTTCCAATCCTCGTAAGGAAACCAATATGGGAACTGGATTTTTCCATCCGCAGAGCGTGGCTTCCCACATTCCAGCACCAGGCTCCTCCTTCGTTGGTCTCCTCATCTCTGTTCAGTCACTAGGTACCTAAGGAAAGATGAAGGTAGTTGGATGAGGGTTCCCCCACATTGTTCTTTCCTAGAGGTGAGTGTATGACTCAGAGCTCCTGCACAATGCCATGTGCTTTCACACATGACTCACAGAGTGAAAGACTACGATAACTGAATTCTGCCTTCCGAGGATTGTTGTAACCCAGAATCGAGCAGCATGCACTACTTCATTGGTCTCCGCCTCTGATTACATCTAATGCGGAAGACGGCAGTTGAATGAGGGTTCCACACATTGTACTTTATGGGAGTTGAGTATAGCTCTCTGACTAACAGAGTGAAAGAATACGATGATTGAATGCTGCATTCCTCAGTTTGGTTACCCGGAATCGAGCACCATGCACTTGCTTCATGTGCAGGTCTCCGCCTCTGACTGAAGTCACGATGTATCTAATGAAGGATGACGGTAGTTGGATGAGGGGTCGGCACCTTTTCTTCCACGTAGTTGAGTTTATCACTCTGACATCAACTCCCACATTAAGAAATACGGAAACCAGACGGCAGGTGAGACGTTCACTCTCTGTAGTGTTTACCCTGAGGTTTGAGCCCACATGTCACTTGCACGTGTGTCTCAGATTGTGTTTGCAAGAGCTATCACCCCCGTGAAAATGGACGGTGTGTGTGTGTGCGTGCGTGCGTGTGTGTGTGTGAGATGGGTTCCCGACGGTTTTCGGTCAAGGAGGTTCGTATGTCACACTGAGCTTATTCTTCACTGCTTGTGTTTTCAAACATTACTAAGGATAACAATATGGGAACTGAATTTTTCGATCCGCAGAGTGTGGCTTCCTAGGTATTCGCAGCATGAACCGCACTTTCATTGGTCTTCGCATGTCTTTTCAGTCACTACGTAGCTTCTGAGAGGTGACAGTAGCTAAATGAGGGATACTTCAGACGGTTCTTTCCCGAAGTTGTATATATCACCCTGAGATACTACTTCAATGCATGTGTTTCCCAACATTACTTTGCTGGTGATACAATACGTTAACAGAATGCTTCGTGTCCCCCTGTGTTTTTTCCCTGAGTGGAGCACCTAACAATGCTTTCATTGGTCTCCGAATCGCTTTTCAGTCACGAGCTATCTAGGGAATGATGACGATAGTTGAATGAGAGGCTCACCGCAGTGTTTTTCTCGGTGCTGAGTGTTTCACGCTGAGCACATACCTCCATGCCTGTGTTTTCAACCCATCGTTAAACTACTGAACCAATATGTAAACCGAATGCTGCATGCTGCATTCCCTTGTTTTGAATCCCAGAGTCGTGCCCTTTGCACTTCATTCATTGGTGTCCGCATCTGTATTCGATCGTTAACCCATAGTCAGTCATGATGGCAGTTGTAGGATGCGTTGCACTGGTTTTTTTTGTTGTTGTTGTTTTTTTTTTTTTGTAGACGTCTCTATAGAACATTCATTAACTTACCCCTCCCTGGCCCCAGTCCTGTGTTTTCTGACCTTACTCAACAGGGAAAGATGACGGTAACTGAGAGGTCCACTCTGGGTAGTGTTTTCTCTGAGAGTTGAGTACACTGCACATCCACATGGGTCTCAGAAAGGGTTTTCAATTTCTATCAGCCTAGTGAAAATGACGATGTTTATACAAACCTCACTCAGGTTCCCCACCGAATTCTTTCAAAGGGTTTCCAATATCACACAGACCTTCTTCTTCCATGCGTGTTTCCAAGCCTAGTAAGGAAACCAATGTGGGAATTGCATTTTTCGATCCGCAGAGCGTGGTTTCCCACATTCCAACCCCAGGCTCCTCCTTCGTTGGTCTCCGCATCTCTGTTCAGTCACTAAGTACCTAAGGAAAGATGAAGGTAGTTGGATGAGGGCTCCCCCGCATTGTTCTTTCCTAGAGGTGAGTATATGACTCAGAGCTCCTGCTTCAATGCGTGTGCTTTCAAACGTTACTTAGTGAAACCATACGATAACTGAATGCTGCCTTCCGAGGATTGTTGTAACCCAGAATGGAGCAACATGCATTTCTTCATTGGTCTCCGCCTCTGATTTCAGTCACGAAGTATCTAATGAATGATGACGGCAGCTGAATGTGAGGGTGCCACACATTGTACTTTATGGGAGTTGAGTGTATCTCTCTGAGCTCATAAGGCCAGGCATGTGCTCTCAAACTTTACTAACATAGTGAAACAATACGTCAATAGTGCTGCCTGTCGCAGTTTGTGGTTACCCGGAATCGAGCACCATCACTTGCTTCATGGGTCTCCGCCTCTGATTCCAGTCACGATGTATCTCATGAAGGATGACGGTAGTTGAATGAGGGGTTCGCACCTTGATCTTCCACTGAGTTCAGTTTATCACTCTTAGATCATTTCCGACTTTACTCAATAGGGAAACCAGACGGCAGATGAGACGTTCACTCTCTGTAGTGTTTATTCTGAGAGTTGAGCCCACATTGCACTTGCACATGTGTCTCAGAATGTGTTTGCAATCACTATCACCCTCGTGAAATTTGACTGTGTGTGTGTGTGTGTGTGTGTGTGTGTGTGAGGGTTTCCCCACCGTGTTCGTTCAAGGAGTTTCGTATGTCACAGTGAACTTATTCTTCGGGGCTTGTGTTTTCAAACATTACTGTCCTCGTGATACAATAAGGTAACTGAATGCTGCCTGTCCGCCTGTGTTATTTCCCTGAGTGGAGCACCCGGCAATGCTTTCATTCATCTCCGAATCGCTTTTCAGTCACGAGCTATCTAGGGAATGATAACGATAGTTGAATCAGAGGTTCGCCACAGAGTTTTGCTCGGTGTGGAGTGTTTCACTCTGAGCACATACTTCCATGCCTGTGTTTTCACCCATCACTATTGAACCATTATGTAAACCGAATGCTGCATTCCCTTGTGTTGAATCCCAGAGTCGAGCCCCTTGCACTTCATTCATTAGTCTCGGCTTCTGTTTTCAATCGTTACCCCGTAGTCAATCATGTTGGTCGTTGTAGGAAGGGTTCCCTGGTTTTCTTTTAATGACGTGGCTATAGAACATTCATTAACTTACACCTCCAGTCCTGTGTTTTCCGACCTTACTCAACAGGGAAACAGGACGGTAACTGAGAGGTCCACTCTGGGTAGTGTTTTCTCTGAGAGCTGAGCACACTGCACATCCACATGGGACTCCGAAAGGGTTTTCAATTTCTATCAGCCTAGTGAAAATGAGGATGTTTATGCAAGTCTCATTCGGGTTCCCCACCGAATTCTTTCAAAGGGTTTCCAATATCACACAGACCTTATTCTTCCAAGCGTGTTTTCCAATCCTCGTAAGGAAACCAATATGGGAACTGGATTTTTCCATCCGCAGAGCGTGGCTTCCCACATTCCAGCACCAGGCTCCTCCTTCGTTGGTCTCCTCATCTCTGTTCAGTCACTAGGTACCTAAGGAAAGATGAAGGTAGTTGGATGAGGGTTCCCCCACATTGTTCTTTCCTAGAGGTGAGTGTATGACTCAGAGCTCCTGCACAATGCATGTGCTTTCACACATGACTCACAGAGTGAAAGACTACGATAACTGAATTCTGCCTTCCGAGGATTGTTGTAACCCAGAATCGAGCAGCATGCACTACTTCATTGGTCTCCGCCTCTGATTACATCTAATGCAGGAAGACGGCAGTTGAATGAGGGTTCCACACATTGTACTTTATGGGAGTTGAGTATAGCTCTCTGAGCTCATCATGCCATGCATGTGCTTTCAAACCTTACTAACAGAGTGAAAGAATACGATGATTGAATGCTGCATTCCTCAGTTTGGTTACCCGGAATCGAGCACCATGCACTTGCTTCATGTGCAGGTCTCCGCCTCTGACTGAAGTCACGATGTATCTAATGAAGGATGACGGTAGTTGGATGAGGGGTCGGCACCTTTTCTTCCACGTAGTTGAGTTTATCACTCTGACATCAACTCCCACATTAAGAAATACGGAAACCAGACGGCAGGTGAGACGTTCACTCTCTGTAGTGTTTACCCTGAGGTTTGAGCCCACATGTCACTTGCACGTGTGTCTCAGATTGTGTTTGCAAGAGCTATCACCCTCGTGAAAATGGACGGTGTGTGTGTGTGCGTGCGTGCGTGTGTGTGTGTGAGATGGGTTCCCGACGGTTTTCGGTCAAGGAGTTTCGTATGTCACACTGAGCTTATTCTTCACTGCTTGTGTTTTCAAACATTACTAAGGATAACAATATGGGAACTGAATTTTTCGATCCGCAGAGTGTGGCTTCCTAGGTATTCGCAGCATGAACCGCACTTTCATTGGTCTTCGCATGTCTTTTCAGTCACTACGTAGCTTCTGAGAGGTGACAGTAGCTAAATGAGGGATACTGCAGACGGTTCTTTCCCGAAGTTGTATATATCACCCTGAGATACTACTTCAATGCATGTGTTTCCCAACATTACTTTGCTGGTGATACAATACGTTAACAGAATGCTTCGTGTCCCCCTGTGTTTTTTCCCTGAGTGGAGCACCTAACAATGCTTTCATTGGTCTCCGAATCGCTTTTCAGTCACGAGCTATCTAGGGAATGATGACGATAGTTGAATGAGAGGCTCACCGCAGTGTTTTTCTCGGTGCTGAGTGTTTCACGCTGAGCACATACCTCCATGCCTGTGTTTTCACCCATCGTTAAACTACTGAACCAATATGTAAACCGAATGCTGCATGCTGCATTCCCTTGTTTTGAATCCCAGAGTCGTGCCCTTTGCACTTCATTCATTGGTGTCCGCATCTGTATTCGATCGTTAACCCATAGTCAGTCATGATGGCAGTTGTAGGATGCGTTGCACTGGTTTTTTTTGTTGTTGTTGTTGTTTTTTTTTTGTAGACGTCTCTATAGAACATTCATTAACTTACCCCTCCCTGGCCCCAGTCCTGTGTTTTCTGACCTTACTCAACAGGGAAAGAGGACGGTAACTGAGAGGTCCACTCTGGGTAGTGTTTTCTCTGAGAGTTGAGTACACTGCACATCCACATGGGTCTCAGAAAGGGTTTTCAATTTCTATCAGCCTAGTGAAAATGACGATGTTTATACAAACCTCACTCAGGTTCCCCACCGAATTCTTTCAAAGGGTTTCCAATATCACACAGACCTTCTTCTTCCATGCGTGTTTTCCAAGCCTAGTAAGGAAACCAATGTGGGAATTGCATTTTTCGATCCGCAGAGCGTGGTTTCCCACATTCCAACCCCAGGCTCCTCCTTCGTTGGTCTCCGCATCTCTGTTCAGTCACTAAGTACCTAAGGAAAGATGAAGGTAGTTGGATGAGGGCTCCCCCGCATTGTTCTTTCCTAGAGGTGAGTATATGACTCAGAGCTCCTGCTTCAATGCGTGTGCTTTCAAACGTTACTTAGTGAAACCATACGATAACTGAATGCTGCCTTCCGAGGATTGTTGTAACCCAGAATGGAGCAACATGCATTTCTTCATTGGTCTCCGCCTCTGATTTCAGTCACGAAGTATCTAATGAAGGATGACGGCAGCTGAATGTGAGGGTGCCACACATTGTACTTTATGGGAGTTGAGTGTATCTCTCTGAGCTCATAAGGCCAGGCATGTGCTCTCAAACTTTACTAACATAGTGAAACAATACGTCAATAGTGCTGCCTGTCGCAGTTTGTGGTTACCCGGAATCGAGCACCATCACTTGCTTCATGGGTCTCCGCCTCTGATTCCAGTCACGATGTATCTCATGAAGGATGACGGTAGTTGAATGAGGGGTTCGCACCTTGATCTTCCATTGAGTTCAGTTTATCACTCTTAGATCATTTCCGACTTTACTCAATAGGGAAACCAGACGGCAGATGAGACGTTCACTCTCTGTAGTGTTTATTCTGAGAGTTGAGCCCACATTGCACTTGCACATGTGTCTCAGAATGTGTTTGCAATCACTATCACCCTCGTGAAATTTGACTGTGTGTGTGTGTGTGTGTGTGTGTGTGAGGGTTTCCCCACCGTGTTCGTTCAAGGAGTTTCGTATGTCACAGTGAACTTATTCTTCGGGGCTTGTGTTTTCAAACATTACTGTCCTCGTGATACAATAAGGTAACTGAATGCTGCCTGTCCGCCTGTGTTATTTCCCTGAGTGGAGCACCCGGCAATGCTTTCATTCATCTCCGAATCGCTTTTCAGTCACGAGCTATCTAGGGAATGATAACGATAGTTGAATCAGAGGTTCGCCACAGAGTTTTGCTCGGTGTGGAGTGTTTCACTCTGAGCACATACTTCCATGCCTGTGTTTTCACCCATCACTATTGAACCATTATGTAAACCGAATGCTGCATTCCCTTGTGTTGAATCCCAGAGTCGAGCCCCTTGCACTTCATTCATTAGTCTCGGCTTCTGTTTTCAATCGTTACCCCGTAGTCAATCATGTTGGTCGTTGTAGGAAGGGTTCCCTGGTTTTCTTTTAATGACGTGGCTATAGAACATTCATTAACTTACACCTCCAGTCCTGTGTTTTCCGACCTTACTCAACAGGGAAACAGGACGGTAACTGAGAGGTCCACTCTGGGTAGTGTTTTCTCTGAGAGCTGAGCACACTGCACATCCACATGGGACTCCGAAAGGGTTTTCAATTTCTATCAGCCTAGTGAAAATGAGGATGTTTATGCAAGTCTCATTCGGGTTCCCCACCGAATTCTTTCAAAGGGTTTCCAATATCACACAGACCTTATTCTTCCAAGCGTGTTTTCCAATCCTCGTAAGGAAACCAATATGGGAACTGGATTTTTCCATCCGCAGAGCGTGGCTTCCCACATTCCAGCACCAGGCTCCTCCTTCGTTGGTCTCCTCATCTCTGTTCAGTCACTAGGTACCTAAGGAAAGATGAAGGTAGTTGGATGAGGGTTCCCCCACATTGTTCTTTCCTAGAGGTGAGTGTATGACTCAGAGCTCCTGCACAATGCATGTGCTTTCACACATGACTCACAGAGTGAAAGACTACGATAACTGAATTCTGCCTTCCGAGGATTGTTGTAACCCAGAATCGAGCAGCATGCACTACTTCATTGGTCTCCGCCTCTGATTACATCTAATGCAGGAAGACGGCAGTTGAATGAGGGTTCCACACATTGTACTTTATGGGAGTTGAGTATAGCTCTCTGAGCTCATCATGCCATGCATGTGCTTTCAAACCTTACTAACAGAGTGAAAGAATACGATGATTGAATGCTGCATTCCTCAGTTTGGTTACCCGGAATCGAGCACCATGCACTTGCTTCATGTGCAGGTCTCCGCCTCTGACTGAAGTCACGATGTATCTAATGAAGGATGACGGTAGTTGGATGAGGGGTCGGCACCTTTTTCTTCCACGTAGTTGAGTTTATCACTCTGACATCAACTCCCACATTAAGAAATACGGAAACCAGACGGCAGGTGAGACGTTCACTCTCTGTAGTGTTTACCCTGAGGTTTGAGCCCACATGTCACTTGCACGTGTGTCTCAGATTGTGTTTGCAAGAGCTATCACCCTCGTGAAAATGGACGGTGTGTGTGTGTGCGTGCGTGCGTGTGTGTGTGTGAGATGGGTTCCCGACGGTTTTCGGTCAAGGAGGTTCGTATGTCACACTGAGCTTATTCTTCACTGCTTGTGTTTTCAAACATTACTAAGGATAACAATATGGGAACTGAATTTTTCGATCCGCAGAGTGTGGCTTCCTAGGTATTCGCAGCATGAACCGCACTTTCATTGGTCTTCGCATGTCTTTTCAGTCACTACGTAGCTTCTGAGAGGTGACAGTAGCTAAATGAGGGATACTTCAGACGGTTCTTTCCCGAAGTTGTATATATCACCCTGAGATACTACTTCAATGCATGTGTTTCCCAACATTACTTTGCTGGTGATACAATACGTTAACAGAATGCTTCGTGTCCCCCTGTGTTTTTTCCCTGAGTGGAGCACCTAACAATGCTTTCATTGGTCTCCGAATCGCTTTTCAGTCACGAGCTATCTAGGGAATGATGACGATAGTTGAATGAGAGGCTCACCGCAGTGTTTTTCTCGGTGCTGAGTGTTTCACGCTGAGCACATACCTCCATGCCTGTGTTTTCACCCATCGTTAAACTACTGAACCAATATGTAAACCGAATGCTGCATGCTGCATTCCCTTGTTTTGAATCCCAGAGTCGTGCCCTTTGCACTTCATTCATTGGTGTCCGCATCTGTATTCGATCGTTAACCCATAGTCAGTCATGATGGCAGTTGTAGGATGCGTTGCACTGGTTTTTTTTGTTGTTGTTGTTTTTTTTTTTTTTTGTAGACGTCTCTATAGAACATTCATTAACTTACCCCTCCCTGGCCCCAGTCCTGTGTTTTCTGACCTTACTCAACAGGGAAAGAGGACGGTAACTGAGAGGTCCACTCTGGGTAGTGTTTTCTCTGAGAGTTGAGTACACTGCACATCCACATGGGTCTCAGAAAGGGTTTTCAATTTCTATCAGCCTAGTGAAAATGACGATGTTTATACAAACCTCACTCAGGTTCCCCACCGAATTCTTTCAAAGGGTTTCCAATATCACACAGACCTTCTTCTTCCATGCGTGTTTTCCAAGCCTAGTAAGGAAACCAATGTGGGAATTGCATTTTTCGATCCGCAGAGCGTGGTTTCCCACATTCCAACCCCAGGCTCCTCCTTCGTTGGTCTCCGCATCTCTGTTCAGTCACTAAGTACCTAAGGAAAGATGAAGGTAGTTGGATGAGGGCTCCCCCGCATTGTTCTTTCCTAGAGGTGAGTATATGACTCAGAGCTCCTGCTTCAATGCGTGTGCTTTCAAACGTTACTTAGTGAAACCATACGATAACTGAATGCTGCCTTCCGAGGATTGTTGTAACCCAGAATGGAGCAACATGCATTTCTTCATTGGTCTCCGCCTCTGATTTCAGTCACGAAGTATCTAATGAAGGATGACGGCAGCTGAATGTGAGGGTGCCACACATTGTACTTTATGGGAGTTGAGTGTATCTCTCTGAGCTCATAAGGCCAGGCATGTGCTCTCAAACTTTACTAACATAGTGAAACAATACGTCAATAATGCTGCCTGTCGCAGTTTGTGGTTACCCGGAATCGAGCACCATCACTTGCTTCATGGGTCTCCGCCTCTGATTCCAGTCACGATGTATCTCATGAAGGATGACGGTAGTTGAATGAGGGGTTCGCACCTTGATCTTCCACTGAGTTCAGTTTATCACTCTTAGATCATTTCCGACTTTACTCAATAGGGAAACCAGACGGCAGATGAGACGTTCACTCTCTGTAGTGTTTATTCTGAGAGTTGAGCCCACATTGCACTTGCACATGTGTCTCAGAATGTGTTTGCAATCACTATCACCCTCGTGAAATTTGACTGTGTGTGTGTGTGTGTGTGTGTGAGGGTTTCCCCACCGTGTTCGTTCAAGGAGTTTCGTATGTCACAGTGAACTTATTCTTCGGGGCTTGTGTTTTCAAACATTACTGTCCTCGTGATACAATAAGGTAACTGAATGCTGCCTGTCCGCCTGTGTTATTTCCCTGAGTGGAGCACCCGGCAATGCTTTCATTCATCTCCGAATCGCTTTTCAGTCACGAGCTATCTAGGGAATGATAACGATAGTTGAATCAGAGGTTCGCCACAGAGTTTTGCTCGGTGTGGAGTGTTTCACTCTGAGCACATACTTCCATGCCTGTGTTTTCACCCATCACTATTGAACCATTATGTAAACCGAATGCTGCATTCCCTTGTGTTGAATCCCAGAGTCGAGCCCCTTGCACTTCATTCATTAGTCTCGGCTTCTGTTTTCAATCGTTACCCCGTAGTCAATCATGTTGGTCGTTGTAGGAAGGGTTCCCTGGTTTTCTTTTAATGACGTGGCTATAGAACATTCATTAACTTACACCTCCAGTCCTGTGTTTTCCGACCTTACTCAACAGGGAAACAGGACGGTAACTGAGAGGTCCACTCTGGGTAGTGTTTTCTCTGAGAGCTGAGCACACTGCACATCCACATGGGACTCCGAAAGGGTTTTCAATTTCTATCAGCCTAGTGAAAATGAGGATGTTTATGCAAGTCTCATTCGGGTTCCCCACCGAATTCTTTCAAAGGGTTTCCAATATCACACAGACCTTATTCTTCCAAGCGTGTTTTCCAATCCTCGTAAGGAAACCAATATGGGAACTGGATTTTTCCATCCGCAGAGCGTGGCTTCCCACATTCCAGCACCAGGCTCCTTCGTTGGTCTCCTCATCTCTGTTCAGTCACTAGGTACCTAAGGAAAGATGAAGGTAGTTGGATGAGGGTTCCCCCACATTGTTCTTTCCTAGAGGTGAGTGTATGACTCAGAGCTCCTGCACAATGCATGTGCTTTCACACATGACTCACAGAGTGAAAGACTACGATAACTGAATTCTGCCTTCCGAGGATTGTTGTAACCCAGAATCGAGCAGCATGCACTACTTCATTGGTCTCCGCCTCTGATTACATCTAATGCAGGAAGACGGCAGTTGAATGAGGGTTCCACACATTGTACTTTATGGGAGTTGAGTATAGCTCTCTGAGCTCATCATGCCATGCATGTGCTTTCAAACCTTACTAACAGAGTGAAAGAATACGATGATTGAATGCTGCATTCCTCAGTTTGGTTACCCGGAATCGAGCACCATGCACTTGCTTCATGTGCAGGTCTCTGCCTCTGACTGAAGTCACGATGATCTAATGAAGGATGACGGTAGTTGGATGAGGGGTCGGCACCTTTTTCTTCCACGTAGTTGAGTTTATCACTCTGACATCAACTCCCACATTAAGAAATACGGAAACCAGACGGCAGGTGAGACGTTCACTCTCTGTAGTGTTTACCCTGAGGTTTGAGCCCACATGTCACTTGCACGTGTGTCTCAGATTGTGTTTGCAAGAGCTATCACCCTCGTGAAAATGGACGGTGTGTGTGTGTGCGTGCGTGCGTGTGTGTGTGTGAGATGGGTTCCCGACGGTTTTCGGTCAAGGAGGTTCGTATGTCACACCGAGCTTATTCTTCACTGCTTGTGTTTTCAAACATTACTAAGGATAACAATATGGGAACTGAATTTTTCGATCCGCAGAGTGTGGCTTCCTAGGTATTCGCAGCATGAACCGCACTTTCATTGGTCTTCGCATGTCTTTTCAGTCACTACGTAGCTTCTGAGAGGTGACAGTAGCTAAATGAGGGATACTTCAGACGGTTCTTTCCCGAAGTTGTATATATCACCCTGAGATACTACTTCAATGCATGTGTTTCCCAACATTACTTTGCTGGTGATACAATACGTTAACAGAATGCTTCGTGTCCCCCTGTGTTTTTTCCCTGAGTGGAGCACCTAACAATGCTTTCATTGGTCTCCGAATCGCTGTTCAGTCACGAGCTATCTAGGGAATGATGACGATAGTTGAATGAGAGGCTCACCGCAGTGTTTTTCTCGGTGCTGAGTGTTTCACTCTGAGCACATACTTCCATGCCTGTGTTTTCACCCATCACTATTGAACCATTATGTAAACCGAATGCTGCAT